>JAHWFP010121637.1:86256-117347 GCA_023313725.1 Lithobius niger
TACTACAAAATAACCCAACAAATCGTGCACAAAAAAATTATAAATAAAAAAAAAATGACATTCGATACAAAATAAAAGTTTATACGTCGCTTTAAGTAATCAAGGTATCTTATCAAAAACAAAAACTGGTAAAAGGGGCAGCCAAGTTCCGAATGGTTCGGCCCTTCAAAGGAGGGATATCAACACACCAAAACATTCGCCAATTTAATCGCACCGCTTAATAGTTCGAAGGTTAAATGCGATTAAGTTGACGAATGTTTTGGTGTGTTGATATCACTCCTTTGAAGGGCCGAACCATTCGGAACTTGGCGGCCCCTTTTACCAGTTTTGGTTTTTGATATGATATCACTCCCTTTTTTTAATTGTGTATTGACTCAACTCCACTACTGTGCAGATGTGTACTATAAAGTGCCACGTCAACAAGAAATTGGTTTTCAAAAATTTGCTACTACTTTTTGCCTATAGGCTGAACCATTCTTAACTTAATCACCTCTTAAAGGGTTTTTGGTTTGGTTTTAATTTTGTTGTGATTTGTTTTATTTAGTTTATTTTGGTGTGTTGATATCACTCCTTTCAAGGGCCGAACCACTCTCAACTTGGTGGCCTCTTTACCAGCGTTTAGCTTTGTTTATTTTGCTTTGTTTTTACAGTTGGTTTATTTTTCGAGAATTGGACGTGAATACAATTTCTTTGCAACGTTGTTTCGATTTATCGTGATACACTAGTGTGTGTCTAGGCATGCACGTCAGTATACACGTTCTCATTGTCCAAACTTTGGCCGTCCTATGAGAGACGATGCCGACCAATACTAACAATGGTTATAACAATATTTTCGTACTTAGGCGCCCTCCCACGCCATCGCCGTTACTCCCCCAGGCTCCAAACCATAAAAGGTATGCAGTTAGTATTGTACTGCACCCATTCGTGCAATTTCATAGCTGGAAGCCTTCCCGTTATCTCTTTATCAATGAATAATCACCCTATGGGATTTAACATTGGGATGAGTGAATTAGCTAGCTAGCTACCTAGCTAGTTAACACATTTACAACGTTATTGACGGTCAGATTTTGCATTGAAAGCAGCTTAGCTAGCATTCCTACACGAGTTAATTTTTGTCAGGTGGGTCATTGCTCTTGATTTCAACACAATTTAATCTTTTGTACCGCATTAATATTTTTCCCCAAGTACCTGAAATGTGCCCAACTATGCTTCAAGATTATGACACTGACGTTATGGCGTCGTGCTACAATGGTTTACAATCTCGACAATTGAATTGATGTGATGTTTATGATGTTTGTTGCCTAACTTGGCGCGACACACTAGCGTGTGTCTAGATACTGAAAATTTTCACATAAAAAAAGTTACTTGACTCCAAATCGTCCATTCTTTGTCGGAATCAAAACGAAAATAATTCCAGTACCTAAAAAAAATTCCCATTTTTCTGCTTCCAGTAGGCTACCATGTTCGTTTCCAGTTCGTCATTATTCAAGTTCATTTCCTTGCTCTCTTCACCTGTAGCTTTATTTACGTAACTCCATCTTGTTCAATGTTTGCTTTTTCGTTTTTCCATCTTTGTATTTAAAACAATCAAGAGTTCCAATACACTTTCAGGGCGTTTCACGCAAAAACTAGCATTGATCATTTTCGACAGTTCACGTCTGTGATACTGCAACAGTTTTTTTTCGCACACCTTTCATTATTTACATTACACTATTATCACACTCGTTTCAACATTTTGGCACAGCTTTAATATTTTGGCACTATCCCTATCGAATTAATTTTGAGCATAGCACAGTGTTTGACTTTCGACAATAAAAACACTTCTACGTAATTAAATAGATTACAGAAAACGCTTTGCGTCCCTCACACACTTTCGACAAAATGTTGCTCCTGCCAATATGTAAAAAAAAAATGCTTAACTACAAAGCTCCGCTTAGCGTGTATTGCCATTCCTGGTAGAAAAAGGCGAAAAATGGAATCGAAAAGACCAATTAACTGACACCAATTGTGAGGGGCTAAAAATGTAGGCATTCTATTCAAATAAAATTAAACAAACGAAAGGATGGCTTGTCGAGCGGAAGAACATGAATTAATCAAGTTAATAAAAAATAAATAAATAAAGGATTAAAAGAAAACTAGGCATCAAACAGTGTGCTATGAAGGACACAAGTGACACAAATTAGTAACATTTTACACATTAATTTAATAAAATTAAATAAACAAAACAAAAGCAATTAACGATAATTTTACAACTTGGCCTCAGCCAACAAACAAACCAGCATTCGTTACCTCCTGAATTCAACACTCTTCAAGTCACTCTTACATGATGTTAGTCTTCTCCCGTCATTTTTACCGCAAATAATAAAAAAAAAAGCATTTAAACTTGAGTTAAGATTTGTTGGGTCACGTTGTTTCGACAAATCATTTAGCCATGCTAAGAACGAAGGCTAATAATTCTTTTGTGTTCTCATTTAACACCTTTTTTCTTTCCTATATTCATATTCAATCAGTCGATCTTTCGCACCAGAGCCTGACCAAATCGCTGGGAGAGCGGGCCGAGAGGAACCACAAACTTTTTACGTGTTGTTACATCGATCGTCGTGGGCGAGAGAGAGCAAATTTCGCTCGACCTCTCGATCTAATTCCTGCCCAGACCGCCGTCACTTCCGATTATCTCTTCGTTCATTTGTTTAGTGTTTTGTTTGTACCATTCACGATGGATCCCCTCTCCGACACGCTCTCAATCAATGGCCGGAACTTTAGAACAAACATTACGACAACATAGTTTATCAAAATTTAATTAAAACGTTCATTAATAAAACTACTTGAAATATTAATAATATTTCTCTACTTGCATTAATATATAATATTCATCCCTGAACAGGTCTCACAATCCAGATTACGTTTTTCTTTATTCAGTTGTAAACATCGCTCAACATTGCTCTCTTCCATAGCCTCTGTATTTACAAGCGTGCACTTGTTCGCTCGTTCGTTGCGTTCTCTGGACTGCATTACGCAATTCGAAGGCGAATGAAAGTTGCAAAAATAAATCGTAAACTGTAATATTTGCAACAACGAAAAAAGGATAATACTTACACATTAGTAATTATGCAAAACCAATTATTGTTTCATAACCGACGTTAAATGGCGGTCCTGACACCCGTACTGTGGGAAACTTAGGACTACAAGCTTGGTCACACTCGGACACAAAGTGGCTGACGCGTCAACAACATTCGCAGACCCAACTCGCCTGACCCACCTAGGGCGTCGGCGAGTGCCTAGCCGCGATTACAAGGCAGAGGCAAATGACTACCGCACCTTCCAGGACGTTACCATTTTCATTCCACCACATTCCAGGCATATTGAGACGATTGCCAGCTCCCTTATATGCACTGCGACCAAATTTCTCCGTCATCACACGTTTTCCCAAAGATTCAGACCAGATTAAGACTACAGTTAAATCCTGCGATCCGGTGACCATTCAGATCGAAAGGAGAGGACTACCAGACCTCAGAACCCCATCTGACGAAAATGAAACGGATGTCCGAAGCCCACCAAAAAAGTCCTGGACTTAATAACATGACCAAAAAGTCGCGGACCTGCAACAGACACACGAAACAACTTCAAAACCAAGAATAAACCAGTTCCACCCAAACAATTACCACCAAAACCACTTCCAAACACCAAATCACATTAAACCAAACCCAAACGATCTTTAAAGAAATCGAAAGCATCAATGGTAGACACGGGACGAAAACCAAACTTGCTTCCGTAAACCGAACAATGCCAAGGTAAGAATTGCAGAAGCAGTGCTGCAATTGGGGGGGGGGGGGGGGAGGTAGCAAGGCACCTGGATCACAATTTTACATAAAATAACGTACTAACAAATAGGCCAGAACCATGAACCCGAATTGTTTAGTTTTGGGGCGCTACATTTTATCCTTGCACCCCTTTTAAAAAGGCTGGTTGTGGCACTGTGCTAATATGACGCCACCAGGCTACCAGAGGGAAATCCCTCAGCAGCACTCCTCGGTAGACCCATAATCCTCCCCGTAGGGAGTTCCCTAAAAGTTAGGAAGGCAGAGTTTGCCTAAAGCTTCACAATGACAAAATGATAAACGGGGGGGGGGGGGGGGGGATCTTTGACAACCCCACCGTAATAACCCACTGCTGTGAGCGGTGCTTACAGGTTCTTGAGGTGCCTACTTCTCTGCACCGACATCTGGTGTGGTCTCGAAAATTTTAGTTTTACTTCGGGTGGCCGTTTTTACTTTTGCGGTAAATACTAGCATAACAGTCACTACTGCACGGTTGGGAATAGAGCGTCTATGTCTATCTAAATGTTTAAGCACTAACTAATCGTTGGTTCACTGCCTCCAGGTGGGTGGTTTAATTGCTAACCTTAGGCTTTAAATAAAAATGGGTTTTATTTAGATAAAACACTAGCAAACTAAATCTCTCTAGAAGCAACAGAGTTTAAAACTACTCTTGGTTTTAATAAACAAGGGAAAGAAAACACTTTACATTAGTAACTAGTCTTTTTGAAAAAATATACTGTATAGCTTTACATGAAAGCAAAAGTGGATATAATAAATATCTGCAAAGAATTTACATTAAAATTCACTAAATAGAAAAAGGTTTTGGAGTTACCTAAACTCCTGTATGTTAGAAAATGCATCTTACAAATTCAGTCTTAGTCTAAGATTTTGTTTCTAGGGCATCTAGCACAAGATCAAATCAACTCTTCACATTGAGTCAAGCTAGCAAAATCAGGGTCCTACCATCGAAGTCTGTGCTTCTGTAATAGTGCTACAGGATCTTAGTGATCTAAAATAAATGTTTGTTTACATTGTGTAAGACAAACAGAAAGAAATCTGGTTTTTAGAAAGGGGACCTTAAGCCTTAAGTTATGGGAGGGGAGGCCAGAAAATGCCGATGGTTTTAACTACCCTTAAAAACGACTCTTAAGAATCTTTGTTAAAATTTAGAATAATATTCCGAAAATTTAAAGTAAAGCTAAATTACCTAAACTACTACCTTGCCCGGCATGGCAACATTCGGACTGGGGACATCTCTGCTCCGACCGCCGTAGTAACGTCTGACTTGGATAGATGAGCTATGCTGTGGATGCCAATTTGCTGGCTGATTTTATAGCAGCTGCCTGGCAGCAGGGAGGAGGGAAAGCGTTACTACGGTCGACGTGACTTGATGTTTGTAAAATAAAATATACACTGGAAAATTAAAAGTTCGATAAAATTCGTTGGAAAGATAGCCGGGTTCAGTAGGGTTTAGAGACCTAGTTTTTGCTAAATAGTTGCCCAAATATAATAAAATAAAAAGATTAAATATACCAGCTTATTCCCTGAATGCTAGAACGCATGAAAATAGTAAGCTATTACTGCAGCTGCTAATAATAGTAATTACAGTCGAAGTTTTCATAACAAACTGGGGCCTAGTTCAAAATAAAAACATCAAGTGTTGGGTTGTAAAAATACATGTATGTGAGGTTAAATGCCTCCTAAAACAACACTAAGCTGGTTGGCTTTATGCCTGCAAGGAAAGAAAAGTAATTACAAATATACAGATGTTTTTGAAAAATGGCGATTGGCGAATTGCGTGCGTTGTTGGTCAGTTTAAGAGGTTTTTCAAACGGATGGTGTGAATTACTGGAGAGGAATTTTAATGTTCTGTTTTCTCAGAAGTCAAGTAATGTTTCAGGCTATTAAGGGCTGAAAGTTCCAATCGATTTCGTCATTTTTCGTGGAGATACAGCAGTTTAAAGACGGAGGTCTTTTTAGGCCTATTGAGCACTAGCGAGCGCTAATGAAAAAAATTGTTCGTTGCGTGAAACGATAAATCCTCAAGTTTTTAATGTTTTGAGTTGAGGTCTCCTCTCAAATCTAAGGTGAAGACTAGCTTTTTACAGCTGGCAGATTCAACAAGGAATATTTTACCTTCCTGAAAAGAAAATGCTACCCCCAAAATTCTTGCTTTTATCTCTTTAAAATCGGAAAAACACTCTTTCCTCCTTTCTTAACCTCCAAAACTTTATTTCAAAATCATCGCCAAAGCTGGATGAAAAAAGGCAGCCGACATCGGCCCTGTCGACGCTGTTGATACAGCCTCCTAATTTATTTAATGTTTGTTTGTTTACAAGAAAATCGTGCAGTGATTTCCAGCACGATGTCGTGCATAATGCGAGGACACAATCACGATTATGGAACGTGAGCATGAAACGATCGTGCTATTTTTAAAACTTTCTTTCACATATTTAATTCACTTTTCCTTTAGCAACAAAATCCGTCTAACGTAAACAAGGTCCAACGTTGAAATTGCAATGCACAACAGACGTCTGCTTAGCCTAGCGCAAATAGAAACCAACCCGACATCAGCTTCCGTGTTCTCACACCAGATGCTATGGCGGCAGACGTCGGCGTGGAGGAGGAACGCTTGCCGACATCCGGTTATGGCAACAGCGCCGCCATGTTGGATTTTCCCGTAACAAGCGTCAAACGGGTTCCAAAATTCCCCACACGACTGGAATTAAATTAGATTCCACCACATCGTACCGCTAATTCCTCTAACCACATCAGAAAGATGAACTTGGGAAACGCAAACCGAATGAGTAAGGTGCAAGGGAGCGGCCAAAGGTGAGATGGCATAGGGAGAAAGGCCGATGGCAGTAACGGCCTTCTAAAGAAAAGGGGAATTTGGGTAAGCCGCAATGCAAACTGCAAAGAAATGATGATATCCACTAGTAATTTACAAGCAACGGGAATAAAATAAAGGAAAATATGTGTACAACTGACTTGCCACCATGTTGCTGTTCCCCAAGCCAAGTACCAAACCCATCGGGCAAGACCTACACAAATGCCATACTAGGCGATTCAAACAAGATTTCCATAATTCAAACACGCCGGGAGTAAAATAAATAGGTTTAAACGCGTGCACCTACGGGTAAACACTCCCGAGTAAACACTCCCGAGTAAACAAGTTTCAAAAATTCCGAGATTCTTTCTACGTTTTTGCAATGAAAAAAGTAGAAAACTTAAAGAGCATAAATTGGCACAACCACACAACGTTGTGCTCAAAGCGATAATGAGGTATTATGGACGCTCGCCTAAGTGTTTTGTAGGATACAAAGTGGCGCCCCTGGCGGGAGCTATATGGTACTAGATTGAGATCAAATGGTCTATTTGATTAATTTTGAGCAATGAAAGCATAAAATAGCGATTTTACCACATATTACTGTAGTAAGTAATTTGTTGATAGTAAGAAAGGAATATACTGTTATACTGTTTGTGTCATCTAGCTTTTGGTGTTTAGATTTTGCTAAATAACTCGGTAGTTGCTCAGTATAGTAGAGGCTTGAAATTTACGCCACTGAACAGCTCTATTCCATCTTGGAATGTCTGAATCGGTCAGAATTTGGAGAAAATACTAATTAAAATAAAAAATGTTGACCTGCGATATTTAAAGCACCTTCATGCCATTGTAAATCAAATGTTTGTAATGGCCATTATCAGCTGTAAACTAGCAAAGTAGACTCTTGACCTGCAACATGGCCATAAACTTCACACTTTGTACAACTTAAGCTATTTTTAGAGTAGTGTTAATCAACTTAAGCTATTTTTAAAGTAGTATTAATTATTTGAAATGTAATGTATTCATTATATTTTGCTATGTGTTAATTATTATTTGAAAGAGTTAGGTTTTCACGAGTGTGGTTATTCTGTTGATTAGGTTTTGCGAAGTGAACTGATAGCTATTCGTGCTGCATGTACAAAGCTGGAGCCTGGTTACAAGCCAGCCATCACTTTCCTTGTGGTTCAGAAACGTCACCACACCCGTTTGTTTTGCGAAAACCCACGAGAAGCTGACGGCAGGGCTCAAAATGTCCCTCCTGGAACGACTGTGGATACTGTCATCACACATCCAACTGAAAACGATTTTTTTCTGTGCAGTCATCAAGGAATTCAGGTAAATCGCCACCTTACATGTTTCTAGTTAAACTTAACTGTTTTGTGAAAACTTGTCATAATTTGAAGTAATTCTTCTGAAGATGAATTGGCTAGGCTTCAAACCTTACCAGTCATTTGGAATTTTTTGTTGCCATGAAAATATACATTATCTGATTTTTATTTATCACTCTCATGGGTTCTCATTGCTTCTTCCAGAAATTGGAAAGTTGGCTTCCCTGCCAGTTCCATAGCTATCCCACTGCGCATGCGCAGACGCAGCCCTCCTATATATGGCGCAGAACCATGCTTCATCTCTTTTTCTCTGGCTGCCACGCGACACGGCTGCTCTTTCACTGCTCCTTATAGGATGGGCCGTTACTGCCCGGTCCGGTCCTTTGGTCCCTTAACATCCACTGGTGTTTGGGGTGTGCTCTTGGTTCCTAGTCTGGGGTGGCCTTTGCATCGTTCTTGTTTTAGGCTGGACACGGATCGATTCCGTTTGACGGCGGTCCTCTACCTTGGCCCTCTCCTCGACCTGCAACCGTTTGGACGGTCTTCTGCGGCCTGCTACGGCCTTGGCCAGTTTTGTGTGCCCTTCACTTGTTAGTTCCGGCCATCTACTTTTCTGGTTCTGCCAGTCCAAACCGGTCTGCGGTTCTTTAAGCAAGCGATTCCATCTCAGGATGAACCTTCCGTCCGCGGTCCTACTGTCCTATTCCGTCCTCGCAGTCCCTTTGGTTAGCAGATACTGTGACTTCGGCTTGTCAACAGGCTCAAGATTTTGCATCGTTTGTCGGCAACGGCCTGGGCCTGTTATGATTCCGTCGTACGATTATTTGGGTCAACTTCCTCTCTGCTCACCTTGGGCGGCCCGCTCCGTCCTCCGGACCGACCGTGGGGTCCCGTCAATGGTTTCCCTGGCCAGCAGGGACTGTGGCCCACCCTTGCCACTGCACTCAGGATTTCGATGCCTTTTCCGGTTGGCCGGCCACGACCGGATCTGTCATTGTCATTCATCGCCAGTCCGTCCGGATCGCTGGTTCCTGCTACTATTGTTGTGTTCATGAGAGTTTGTACGCTCTCTTTAGTGAACAGATTCACGTTCCTCCTACTAGACCTCGGTCTGCGAAAGGGGAAGGGGCCACACCTGCTCCTATTAGGTACACCAGCATCTTGTCACTGCTCCCTTGCTACGGATGTTGGCATGTCCTTTTGTTGTGACCTGTTACGACCTCTGACCAACATTACAGTCCCTCCACACGTTTATACGGTTGACATAGCTGAAGCCAAGGCAGTCCTCCATCGTCTGTGAGCTCTATAAATGCTCCTTTCCTCCTCTACACTCCAAGGACAGGGAGAAAGGCGCTCAACACAAAGAACAGCCTTCCACTGCTCTCTAGCTCCTGTTTTCAGTTCCCTGCTTTCATTTCTCCCGTATACTACGGGTTAAGCTGCGCCGGCGTGATTCCGCCACGGTTCCTCCGGTTCTACGATTACGCCGGCATGCGTTGTCTAAAGATCACTTTACACAGCAAGCTATTCCGGGTGTTCTGCTTTCAACTGGTTGTCTCCAATCTGACTGGATCTTCAGCATTCCGCATCTCAGCCTTGTTTACCATGCCACTTTCGTCACTCTGTCGCCTGCTTTCAGCTTCTGATCCGACTCTTGTCCGACTGACCGCTCAGGATCATTGCCTCAGCACTTGGCCACGGACATTTCTGCTTCCACCTTTTCTTGGCCTCTAGGCCTTCATTTCGTCGAATCTTCTCTACCTTTCGGAACCTTGCGATCTTCAATCTTCTGGTCCTCCTTGGTCCCTTCGTACCATTGTTCTCTTGAGCTTCGAGTGGCCCCCCCCCCCCCACTTCTTCTGGTAAAGAAATGTAGCGGCCGAAGCTATCGAGGTGCTTGTAGCCTCGCCGACATCAAGATGGTTTTGACCTTTAAATTACTTGTCTGGGTGGCGGTTTTTAATTTTCAGGAAACGGCACACTTGAACTACTGGCCCAGTACTGGTAATACAGTGTCATGGTCCTAATTTCGTAGGCTAGCTAAGTAAAAGGGGGGTATTCGCTACCACCAGGTGGGTGTTGTTAATTCCTGCCCTGAGTTTAAATAATGAGTATTTTTCAAATTAATTAACTCTTAGCAATTAATCTCACTAGTAGAATCACGGGCGTTTTAAAAACTCTTGGTTTTATTAAAATGCAGATAAAATATAAGACAAATGCTACATTTCGTTTCAACTAGCGTTACAAGAAAGCTTTAAATAAAAAGCAACAGGAATTTACAGTAAATTCATTTTCAAACTTCAGAGTTTCAAGTTTACAATTTCGATAAGAAAAGTTACATTGGGATCAATCCCTCTATTAAGTGCAAACCGCGGGAATTACACAAAATAGTCCTAGAATATGTTTAAGTCCGACCTAAGATCAAATCTTCCAATCCGTCAGAAATCACTTAATTTGGGTATCCACCATTGAAGTCGCGGCTTCAGCAAATCTAAGGTATCTTTCAGATTATTTAGTGTTTAGATTAAGTTCATAATAATAAACACGGTGAAAAAAAGCTGGTTTTTAGAAAGGTACCGTGAACCCTTACGTTATGGGGGTGGGGGACCAGAAATGCCGATGGCGTCACCTCCCATAATTCTCAAAGCTTTTAGGTTGATGTTAAGTTTAAAACTGTAAATTTTGAATTAAGAGTCCAAAAGTTAAATTTTCTAAAATAACACTAGTCTTATACGAACCACTACCTTTGCCCGGCATGGCAACATTCGGAAAGGGACATCTCTGTTACCGACTGGCATAGCTACCTCTTGCTTTGAGATCTGTTGAGCGTGTTCTAAGGCTGGAGGGATGTGGGGCCTTTTTATGCTAGCAGGTCGGATTCTCGCGACCAAAGCCCAGACGCCGAGGAGAGCTACAGGGGTCTGATTGGTGGAGGGCCAGGAGAACAATGGAAAGCGGGAGGAGAAATCAGCAGAGCAAAGGGTTTGGGTGCCGAGCCGTTTGGAGTGACTGGGGCATTGGAAAACAGGCCAGTTTGAGTGCAATACAAAGGAACATTACGATTTGGCCAATGCACTATTATAAAATAAAAATGGTTGGATTTAAAAGCTTGTAGTGTGGCTTTTGCAATGTTAGAACCACTGCTGCTAAATTAAACAAGCCTTTTAAATGGAAGACAACGATGTTACACATCGCCACTAAGGGAGGGGGGGGGGGGGACTTGAAGTATTGTTCAAACTTTGGTTTGTTTTTAATAGAAGGATTGCTCAGATCTCTTGAATCGTATTTAATAGTAGGAAAGCTAGTTTGTTTACTTTGGGAATGGTAGCTACAGTCTGAGTGCACGTGAATTTATTTACAATAAAACGTGTCCGATAAAATTCGAAGCAACTGTTGCATTAAGCTCCGATAGTGGTGATTATAATGAAAGGTTAAATATACCAGCTTAGTATAGGTGAAATTCTATAACATATTTAAGTAAAGTTTAACATTATTTGCAGCCGCAGATAATTGGTTTTTGATGGAAGGAAATTTCTCAAATACATTCAAAATCGTCACCTTAAATATACTTAAGAAATATCAAACAAGGTGTATGTCTGTACAATCAAATGAGGTTAAGTACCTTTGCAAAGGAAGCCCCTCCTATACAACAACTAGGCTAGTGTGTGTGGCTTTTCCGGAAAAGAATAAGCAAAAAATAATAACAATTTTTACAGAAGTTGAAGAAGGCGTCTCTTACGTTGCGTGCGTTACGGCTCAGTTTGGAAGGTTTTTCAAACTGCGGTAGTTTATTTTCTAGGTTGAATTTTCTGGATCTGTTTCCGTGGAAATGAAGATAAAGTTCGTGGCTATTAAGAGCTTCAAAGTTGAGATGGATTGGTCCATTATTCACGGAGATATAGATTTCCAAAGATGATGGTTTTCACGGCGCTGGGAGCGCTGAGAAAAAAAACTGTTCGTTGCCGCAAACGATAATTTCCTTAAGTTTCTTGATGTTTTGAGTCGAGGTAGCCTCTCAAATCAAGTGAAGAACCCTGCCTCTTTACAGAAACATTAGTTAATCTTCAAGCTCGATTTTCTTCCAACAGGCACCACTATGTGTGGTTGCTTTTGCAATCTCTCCCACTACGGACTTGGTACCATCTTATTGTCAGAGCGCCGGTCCTCAGGGAGGACATGGGCCTGGCCCGGTTCCCGTCGAACCAACTTTTTGGTTCCGCCTGTTGGCACTACCTTCAAAGGCCGACCGTTTTTGGAAACTTGGCGGGTTTTTCTACCAGTTTTGGTTTTGGGTGGATGTCGGATTACCGAAAAACCTTCGTTTTCACAACGAACACTTTGTTTTTCCTCGAGTGCCAAAGTGCAAAAAGACCTCGGTCTTTACCAAGGCATATCTCTGTCAATAATGGACTTAAACGGCCAAACTTGTGAAGGTTCAAGTCCCTCTAGGACCCACGCATCCTTCACACGGTTGGCCTTCCCCAACTCGAGCGGCCGCTCGCCACCTGGTGGCGAACCCGTAGAGAGAGAGAGAAAGATAGCCTCCTTCGGTGAACTTGGTTTGTGTAATGCTGGCAAATAAACCATTTGTAACTGAAAAGGTTTGTCCCAATCTCTTCCCGTGCTTGTCTGGGATCGTCGGCAATGGGCACCCCGACACATCCCAGCAAAGGTTTCACCATTTAATAGCCCTGTACTCCAGCTACAAGCTTGGGGAAACAGAATCCCGAAATTCATCTTGGAAAATTAACTACAGCCATTTGAAAATCACTCCAAACATACGTAGCGCTCGTCACTTCCGGTCGCCATTATTGACAAATTCCATGTATATTTGTAATTATTTTCTGATTATTCCTTTTGGGGCAAACAGCCCAAACACCCTAACTTAGTTGTGTATTTAGGAGGGGCTGCCTTCGGGTACTTAACCTCATATACATGTGGATACAGACACTTAGACAATATTTTTTATTCCAGTGTAGCTACGCTTACAGGGTAAAGCGCACTTGATTTACATTAAATCAGCAAGTTGAACAAAAATTAAGTTCACTACAAATTTGGACTAGAAAAGTCAGTTTGAGTTATCACAACTGTCTGATTTACATGATGATCCTTACATTTAGTAAAACAGTCGTTTGAAAGAAATTAGCAACCCTTGCACTAAAATCACTCAACTATCACACTGAATCAAGATTATTATTATATGGAAACAACCATTTGAAATCTCTGCTTCAACAATAATACACGCAAGATCTTGGTGGTCTTTAGATTATTTTTCGGCAACTATTTTAACGGAGTTGCGGACTTCTACTTCTGTACCCTTTTTAGCTTTGGTACGGACATCTGCTTCATGATTTTTTTGACCTAATCACTGACATCTGGGTTGAAGTGGTTTTCTTCACGCACAAATGGGTCCAGTAGCATGGCAGGGGGGAAACGCTTGATGGAAACAGCACCTGTTCATCCTACCGCTTCCACCATTTGTAGCGGAGGACGCTACGACGGGCTAGGTGCTTGTAATGTCTCCACGCTCATGGTTGACTTTCTTGCATGTAGAAATGACTGATACTTGTCTTTGACTATTATGGCGTATAACAGCACAGTACGGCCTCAATCCCGGAAGGAGTGAAGATAATTTTCCTATTTAAAGTGAATAGGTCTAACCAGTAACTTTCTACCTGGTCTATAAGGCTGCCACCACCGGTGGGTAAGTTTAAAAGCTAAGGGGGTTTAGAATTTTAAAAAATGGGCTACATATTTATTTAAACGCTAGCAATTAATCCGCACTAGAAACCGTCCTTGTAGTTTTAAAAACTCTTGGTTTTAATAAAAGGAACAACAAATGAAAATAGCACTTTACATTTTGGTTACTAGATACAAAAAAAAGCTTTGAATTAAAGCAACAGGCTTTCCATGAACGCAACGAATTTACATTTGAGAAAATTCAACCTTTAAAAGCAACAACTGGCTTTTTAAATAAAAATACACAATTTCAACTAGAAAAAGTAGTTTTTGGGTACAATCCTGAAAACCCACTAATTTAAACTCGCAACCGCTACAGTCTTAATTAGTCCTAGACAGAACAATCTCACGCAAAAGAGTCCCGAATCCTCAAGGGCCACTGTCTACCGTTTAAATTAAAACGTGGTTTAAGATAAACAAAGGAACGCTGGTTTTTAGGAAGAGAACCACTCTGACATTACAGTAAGCAGGGGGCCATAAATGCCGTTTGGCTTGCTTAACTGTAAAATTCCAAAACAAAAGGTAAGTTTAAATTAAATTGGGGGGTGGGGGGGGGTCCTAAAGTTAAACTTTCAATTTAAACTAGTAATACCAAGAATTACCCAACCCAACCCTATAAATTCTTGGTAATACCTACTGACCACTACCTTTACCCGGCATGGCAACCTTCACTCCACGCGGCAACCTTCACGCGGCATCTCCACTCCTGACCGGCCGTGACCACCACTTATTTTAGATCTGTGAGCTGTGCTGTAGAGGGAGGGCAACTGGGGGTTTTTATGCTAGAGCATCGGATTTTGGTGGCCAAAGCGCGGATGCCGAGGAGAGCTACGGGGGTCTGATTGGCTGAGGGCCTGGAGAACAATGGAAAGTGGGAGGAGAAGTCGGTTGAACAAAGGCTTTTGCTTGGGAGCCATTTGAAAGAACAGGGACTATGTACACATGTGCCAATAACGAGTTTTGAACTGATTGACAAAAGAAAATTGGCTTTGTGGATCTTTTGGTTATTTTGGTGTACTGAAAAATAAACTACAGTGTTATGCACTGCAACTATTGAAGGAAGGGGGACGAAGTATAATGCACAGTTTGACTTTGACAATTTTAATAGAAGGAACAGATCATTTGCTGGCATTCGGATTGTTGGTTGTCACAGTCGAGTTGTCAGTAACTATTTACAACAAATAACATTCACGTTCGTTTAAATCGTTGCTGAAGGAAGGCTAAGCAGAGGTAGTGATCCGGGGGCAAAAGATTAAAGTAAAAAGGTTAAATAACTAGCTCAATGCAAAAGGCTGTAATGCATTAAAATAAGTTAATTTTGTTCTCAGCAGAGAATGGCGATAGAGAAAAGTCGGACATTTTTCATGGCATTTGTGATCAAACAGAATGAAAATATCGTGCTAAGTCTGTATCCACATGTATGTGAGGTTAAGTACCTTAAAGGAAGCCCCTCCTAAAACACAACTAAGATAGTGTATAGTGGCTTCATGCCTGCAATAAAATAAAGAGAAATTATTGCATTTGTACATGGGTTACAAGTGCGAGCGCGTGGCCCAGTTTGGTGACTTTTTCTTAAGGATGCTGTGGATGAACCAGAAGGAAATCTAATGTTCTGTTTTCACAGAAATAAAGTTCGAGTGTGTGGTTGTTAAGGCTTCTATGATTGGCCGATTCTGTTGGTAACTTCTAGTCGAACTTCACGCTCAAAGATGAGGTCTTTGGCGGGCGAGTGGGGCGGGGGGACCTGAAGTGTGGAGCCTCAGCAAAACTGAGTTTTTCCCCGAGGTTTTTGATGTTTGGAGTCCGGGTATCCTCTCCAATCATGTTGCAGCACAGAAATCTATTACAGAAACCAGCATTAACGTTAAAAGTCAAAATGTCAGAGAGATATGGATCTTGACAAGATAATTAAAGATTTCCAGTACAAGGATCTTAAAAACGCCTGTACTAAATTACGCCTTACCGTAACCGAAACCAGGCAGGAAACAGTAGAAGTACTGAAAAATGCCTATGACGAAAACCGTTTAGATTTAACTAGTCTACACGATGAATTAGCAAGTGCTATTGAGAAGAGAGAAGCCACTATTCTTCGAAAAAAAAAAAAAAGAATTAGCTGCAAAAGAGCATGAGCTAGCCTTAAAAGCTGAAGAGCCTAGATTAAAAGCCCTAAAAATGGCTGAAGCTGACAAACGTCGTGCTCACAAATTAGCCCTTAAGGACCAAGAGGCCCAAATTCGGGACCGTGACGCTCTGCTCCGAGAGCAAGAAAAAGAGGCTCGCCTTAAAGAAAACGAAGCCCAACTTGCCACCCAGTTGCGTGAGCAAGAAGCCCAAATTAAATAACGATCGAGTGCTATGGAACTAGCTAAACTCGACAAGCAGCTTGAACTAGCCAGGCTAAATGCTGCTACTTTAAATCTTAACCTGTCTCCAAACGGAATTAACGGCGCTCCCTCAGCTCAACCAAATCCAGTTCCTAAACAGGGTAAAGTTGCAGACGTAGTTCGTCTTATTAATAAGTGGACTTCAAAATCTGAAAGTTTTTTTTAAAGATTTTCGAACGGACCATGATTAGTCCAAAGATCCCCCGAGATCAATGGACTACAGGTCTCTTACCCCTCATGGGTGAGGTTTTAGTTAAAGTTTGCGATCAGCTTTCCGACACGGAAATTCAAGATTACGAGGTAGTCAGAATTAAATTGCTTGCCAGATTTGTACAGACTAAGAGTCTTTGCAAACCCTGTCCTTTGCTTCAAAAGATGCCTAGACGCCTACTTGCCTGGTGTCTTAGACCTGTACCACTACAAGAACTGGTAAACTCCTTCCCAACGCCAAAAGCCATTGAGCTTCCTGCTGGTGTAGATTCAAGTTCAAGTTCAAGATTCAATTTCGATCGTTAGAAAAAGATCTTGATCAACAATATCACGATCATGCGTTCAAATTGGAAACTCTGTTCTCCAGGTGGTTAGCTTTAGCTAACGTTAACAGCGATTACAACAACCTTGTCAATCTAATGCTTTTAGAGCAATTTTATAAATCTTGTCCTACCCAACTCAGAAAATGGTTGCCTGACCAAATTAAGGCAGGTACGTTTGCCGAAGCGGCCAAGTTATGTGATGAATTCACAACAAGAAACAAGCAGATCGCTACTGAAGCTGCTTCACGTTCTGTCAAAATACAGCCTAGTGCTGGTCCGACAAGTCAGGGTTCCAAAACCTCGAACAACCATAACCACAACACGGCAGCTAAACCGGCTGGTACTGCCGAGCTAAAAGCAGACGACCCTAGTGGGGACTCTGCCAGTAACTATAGTGCTAGTTTAAAAACTAACCCTAATGTAAACAGAGTTAGGCGTTGCTACATTTGTAATTCCCCCCAACATTTCCGTAATGAATGCCCGGAGCGTAACTCTAAAATTGAAGAGTCAAATGTTTGTTTTAGCATGGGAACAAATGTCCAAAGTGTGTTAAAATCCAGCACCTAAGTGTAAGCTAGGAAACCGATCCATGACTTGCCTTCAAGACACGGCCAGCACGATTTAACGTTGTCAGTAATAATTTGGCCACAAAATGGCCAAGGCGTAGGAAAACCGTAAAATGCAAGTCCAACCTAAGTAAAGAAGTGTTTAAACTTGAACAAGTCAATTTAATTTTGAGATTAGATGACGGCCGACTTCTTAAAACTACCGCCGCAGTTTCCCAGGTTACGGGTGAATTTCCCATTTTGCTTGGCATGAATACGCTTAACCACTTAAAAAGTTTATGCAAACCTAAAAGTTAGGCCCGTTAAAAGTAAATCGGCAGAGATTGTTTGTACCCCCCACTAAGCGACAGTCAAAACTAATAAAGCTGCAGCCCCCAAACACTTAAACGATTGCAGTCGATCTGAAACGCTGCTAGTGAGTTAGTCCGGTCAGACCAATTAACTGACGCGGCCAAGCGGAACGCCCAGACTCTCATCTCTAGTGGCGTGTGGCAAGGTGATTATCATTTAAAAGCGATGAACGAACGTGAGTCCCATGAAGGGGGTAGTCGGAAAAGGGCAACTTCTCCCTGTGTACAAACCAACAAGCCGACTGGCTTGAGCTAATGTGCCCGATTTTAATGGTTGGATTAAAATGCATGACAGTACTTTTAGTGAAAGGACGAGTAGAGTTTCTTGTAAACGTAGTAATGATTTAATTAAACCTAATAAGGGTAAAATTAAGATTTCCCCCAACCAAACTGTTAACCCTCGTGCAAACAGTAGTGTGTCTGGTAAACCGGAAGTAAACAAAGATGTTTCCCTTTCATATTTCGATTTCTTTCCAGAGTTCTGTAAAGTAAAATTGCCTGAGTTTAATTTAACTTAACTTCGGTATGCCAATGTTTAAAACTTAAATATAGTTTTCCCAGTTCCTTTTTAAAATCAGGACGAATGTTTTAGTGATGAACTCTGTCAGTCTAGGGTGGAAATGAATGCATAATTATGGCTCTAGCACTGAATAGGTATTCCCAGTGAAACTGAGGTTTTTAATACCTAACCTAATGTAGTTTTCTTCTCTAAAAAGAGTTTTTTGCAATTAACCGAAAACCTAACTAAGTGGTTTCCCGTGCGAGTTTTTTAAACAGTGGGTAGTTCGCCGTTACTAACGTGGCTCCATGTAAGAGCATCTAAACCTAATAATGTATTTGCTGAATTTTAAATATTAAAATTTCAGAGACTGCGTTGCTATACAAACCTGGAAAGTTTCACTTAAGCGCTTTAAGTAGAGTATTTTGTTTAAACATTTAATTGTTAAACACTTCATTTTCGGTGAAAATTAACTGAAAATTATTTTATCTTTAATTTTGTTGAGTGGTTTGTTGGAAGCTCGTCCACAACAAAAGTAACTTCCATTTATTTCCCGTTTTGGACTTCACACCTAAATTTTAAGTGCTAATGTTTTCTTTCCTTATAAATGTCTGCCTCTTCCTGTGTGGAGTCTAGTGGTTCCTGGCTAACTCCTCTTTAAGTTTTTACGAAATGTCTTTCTTTAAAAAAAGATATCTATCTCACCTCTTGAGAACAAAAGGTTAACTCGGTCGTTATAAGGTTGCTGCGTTTTTATCCATAAAACCTTCCAGTGTTGTATTATTATGTTTAAGTTATGGGTCATACCTCAAACCCTTCAGCATTTTAAATTGTAAACAAGTGGTAACCTTAAACCATTCTAGTGGTATTTGTTTAACGGTAAATAGAGCTGATCATTTTATGCGTACCCACAGTATTCAATTTTCTAACAACTATCGCAGTCTAGGTTTATTGTAATGCATCCGTCGGTTTTGATCGCAGCTTTCCGGGATAATAAAAAAGCTAGACTTAAGTAAAGGCAGAACGGCTAGGGACATATTACCAGAGCAGTAGATGGCCTCATTTGCTTGTTAAACGATACAAAACCATAACCCTGTAATTTTTTTCTCTACTTTAAAAATTAGTGTTTTTTGAATTAAATGTCTTTTGACCAATTTTCTGAATGCTTGTACACTTTTCCTGCACGAAGCAGCGTGGACAGCATTTAGTTAATTGTTGCAAAACTAGTGTTCTTATTAACTTGTAACTTTGAATTTTACTTAAAAATTTTCTAAGCCACAAAAACGTTAGTCCCCCAAAAATACAAAACGGCGAAGTCAATATTTTTGTAAACAGTGTGATTTATTTTGCGTTATTTGTTACACGGCTTGGCAGTCTTGTTTTTTGCATGTCTTATGTGCACTGACCTTTATGTTCCAGATTTTATTCAGAGTTCAACGGAACCCTGAATAAAATCATCCGTATGGGGGCGTGTAATGTCGGATTACCGAAAAACCTTCGTTTTCATAACGGTCACTTCTTTTTTTCTCGAGCGCCAAAGTGCAGAAAGACCTCGGTCTTTACCAAGGCTTATCTCCGTCAATAATGGACTTAAACGGCCAAACTTTTCACCATTTAATCGCCCTGTACTCCAGCTACAATCCTGGGGAAACAGAATCCCGAAATTCATCTTTGAAAATTAACTACAGCCATTTGAAAATCGCATCCAAACCTGCCGTAGCGCTCGTCACTTCCGGTCGCCGTTATTGACAAACTCCATGTATATTTGTAATTATTTTTCGAGTATTCCTTTTGGGGCAAAAAGCCCAAACACCTTAGCTTAATTGTGTATTTAGGAGGGGTTGCCTTCGGATACTTGACCTCGTATACATGTGAATACAGACACTTAGACGATATTTTTTATTACAGTTTGATGGCCACAAACAGCATGAAAAATGTTCAAAATCTGTCTTGCTGCAGCAGCAGTTGAATCCAATTTAATTAATGTGTTATAGCATTTAACTAAGCTAGACTATTTAACCTTTTTATATACTCTTTTGCCCCCAAAACTCTACCATTAGTCTAACCCATTTTAGACATCGACAATCTTAACGGACACAAATTTTAATATAAATAGTTTATTTAAAATCTCCAACCAAAACTCCGACTGTGGCCATCCTTATGCCAACTAGCTTGTCCTTCTATTAAATCCATGTCTTGAAAAGATCTGTTCACAAATGCAAACGAATCCCTAAGTAATTCTGTGCAATACACTTCTTCCCCCCACCTCATGATGTATGACATGTGACATCGCAGTTTTCGATTAAAGGCTTGTTTAATTTAGCAGCAATAATTTATTTATTGCAAAAGCCACCCTACTAGCTTTAATTTTACTCCATGCCTATAATAGTCTTGTAAATATCAATCCAACAGTCAATACTTTATTTCAAGGGCCTTTCCCAATGTTCAGTTGAGTTAAACTCAATTTGGCCCATCTCCCTACTCCTTCAAACGACTCTGTCTCCAAACCCTTTGCAAAACCGACTTCCATTGTTCTCCTGGCCCTCAGCCAATCAGAGACGTAGCTATCCTCGATGTCCGCGCGTTGGTTGCCAGAATCCCCCTCTCCAGCATAATAAACCCAGCAGCCCTCCCTCCTGAGCACAGCTCACAGATTTCAAAGCTAGAAGGGCCACGCCGGTCGAGAGAGGAGATGTCATGTCTTAAGGTTGCCATGCCGGGCAAAGTGGTAGTGGTTCGTATGTTATTAATTTAGCTTTTGAAATTTTATTTTTAGGACCCCCATTCTAAATTTATAGTTTAAAACTTAACTTAACTTCTAGCCTAGAGAAAATTATGGTTGGCAAGCCATCGGCATTTCTGGCCTCTGCCTTCCATAACGTCAGAGTGGTTCTCTTCCTAAAAACCAACTTTTTCTTGTTTATTTTAAATTTAACTTTAATCTAAACAACTGACGGTTTGATCGTCGTGTAAGATTCATTTGAAACATAACTTCGATGACTAGTTTGTAATTAAGCCGAGCTTTTTACATTTTAGAGAGTTTTTAGGAAAAATTCTGGGAGGTTTGATCTTTTGTCTAAAGCACTTAGAAACAAAACTGTGGACTGTTTGCTCTTCATGCGTGTTGAAACAAAACTGTTGGTATTGTAACCAGCGGACGCTGTTCAATTAGCGGGTAAACCCAACTTGGGAGCCCATGATTTACTTTTTCTAAACTGAAAATTTGAGTTTTTATTCAATAACACAAAACGCTGTTGTTGTCTGGATTTGTGAATTACTTGCTGTAAATTCAAACTTGTTGCTTTTCAATTTATTTCTAAATGTTCTAGTAAACATAAATGTAAACTTGCATTTTCCATTTGTTAAACGCATTATTAAAACCAGGAGCTTTGAACTTCAGTTCGTTTGCTATTTGATTACCGTAATTTCACGTGTGTTATCCGTGGACTATACATAAATTTTTATGAATAAATTAATAGTGCGGACAATCTGAGGTGCGGACTATACGAGAGATCAAAATGCATAACGTAAAAAAAAAATAACCTTCTGTTTTGTAGCGGCGCTACCTGTCTCAAGAAGGTGCTTTTTCAGGCAGCACCGACAATCTGGTGTACTGGCGATGACGTTGTTAATATATACGTGACTGTTGGACTTTAGCGAAGTTTACAGCACTGCAGTGGCTACTGCGCGGTTAGGGGGGGAGCGTCCTTGTCCTAACTATAAGTTGAATATCAACAACTAACTACTAACTAATTTGCTGCCACCACGATGGGTGTTTAATTGCTGGCTGGGAGTTAAAATAAAAATGGTTTTTGATTATTTACTCATGCAATTAAATCTCAACGAAGTCAACGGGTTGTTTAAAACAACAAAAGTTTTTTTATTAAAACATTTTAACTTCTCACACTACATTGAAACTAAGTTAGTTACAAAGAAAATATTTCAAAAAGCTTTAAATAAAGCACACGAAGATTTTACATGAAAATCGGCACGAAGTGAACACATTAAAAGTTCATACACTTCAAAATTTCGAGAAGAAAAGTTGTTTGAGTCACCGGACTCTCTAAATTACAGAATGCAACGTTTGCACTAGTAAAGTAGTCACAAGTTATGTTTCTAAAGCCAATGCTGAAGATCAAACTAACTATGATAAACCTGGTACACAACCTAAAAGAAGTCTAAGCTCTACGATTTGAACCATTTGAGTATTTAGATGAACCTTTGTTCAACATAAATAAGAAAAAAAGCCGGTTTTTAGGAAGGGGACCTTAAACCCTTAAGTTGTGGTAGTTCTAGGCCAGAAATGCCGATGGCGGTTAACTGATCCACAATCATTCTCACGTAAGAGGTTAAGTTTAGATTTACGAACTATAAATTTAGAATTTGGGTCTAAAAGAATACTTTCACAAAAAAAAACTTAGTTACCAACGAACTGCTACCTTGCCCGGCATGGCAACAAATGGACCCGAGCGGACATCTCCACTCCGACCGGCGTAGCAACCTCTAGCCTCTGAGATCTTTGAGCAGTGCTAACGATTGAGTCTGGAGCTGGGGTTATATACTCATTACCGGAAGTCGGCGCGGACGCCGAGGATAGCTGCGGAGGGGCGTGCGGGGAAGAGGAGGCGGACATCTTGGAGGAGGAGAGACTGACCTAGATCGGCCGAGCTGTCACCACCGGAAGTTGGAGTGGCAGCGCGGACGACCGGGGTAGCTTGAGCGCTCTGACTGGCTGACGGAATTGGAGTAGTGTTTTGGTTGGATGGATTTGAATTGACAAAGGGAATTGCCGACTTGGAAACTTAGAGGCCTGGCTTTGAAGGTGCAAGTGAGTTTTCAACTCATAACAACGTGATTAGGCCTATGTTAAAAACTACGACGTTAGACATCGCACTATTGAAGGAGGGGGGGGGGGAGACGGAGTTTTGCTATTAAAATCCACATTCAAGTTTAATAGAAGGATGGTTTCTGCCCTGGTGCAATAGTAGATAGTAAAGGCTTTAATTACAACTGGTTGAGGTTGCCATGGTCGGAGCTCTGAAATAAATACAAGATAAACCCTTTTTGGAGAAAATGTCCGGTAAAATAAAATAGTAAAAAAAATGCCGTTTTGGACAAGGTAGAGTTTGTGGGAAGAAGTTACGTTACTAAATTGCTGTTATAAGCACTAGGCAGAGGATTAAAATAAACCAGCTAGTTTGTAGATGCTACAACTCTTTTTAGGTTTACAACATTATTGCGTCTGCAAGTAATGAAATAAAAATGCAATCGACGTTTTCATAACAAACCAAGACTTGTATTTGAGTTCAAAATAAAAACGCAGAGTGTGAATACATATATGTGGTTCCTACAACAAACACTAAACTGGTCGGCTTTATGCCTGGAAAAAATATAAATTACAAATTTACAAGTTTGCTGTTGTGGAAAATGGCGATCGGCGATTGCGTGCGGTGCGCTCAGTTTGGAGCGTTTTTCAAATTGCTGTAGTTATTTGTAGAGGACGAAATTTGGAGTTCTGTTTTCACAGGAATAGAGATAAAGTCTGTGGCTATTAAGAGGTGAAGACTGCGATCGTTTCTGTCCATTTTCCTGGGAGTTACAAGATTTGAAGTAAAATGGATTAAGCACTTAGGCCTACGGCGCTAAGAGAGAGAAAAACAAATTGGTTTCCCCGAGTTTTTGATCTTTGGTGCCGGGTATCCTAACCAATCTGGATTTTTTTGGCCAATGCCTTTACAGTTTGGTCAAATCAAAATGTGGCTTACTGTAACTTGGTGACCCAATTTTAACCCATTATTTTTCCCCCCATTCCCTCTCTTTTGCGCACGGCGTTTTTAATATCAGGAAACAAATACCTTTATTATCACTTTCACAGGTTTTGGTCACTTTGCTCAACCTCTCCGTAGCGAACAGAAGCATGGCTTCAACTCGGAAAACAAGACGAAGCTTTACGTCGGATTTTAAACTGAAAGTGGTTCATTTCGCTAAAGAAAATGGCAACAGAGCAGCTGGCAGAGAATATGAAGTAGACAAAAAGGCTATCCGTAATTGGAGGAAAGAAGAGGAAACATTGAAATCCATACCAAGAATGCAACGTGTACGTCGCTAATGTAAAGTAAAATGGCCGCGGTTAGAAGAAAACCTGAAGCGTTGGGTCGCAACCTTGCGCGAAAATTCACGTGCAATAACAACAGTCATGATACGAATGAAGGGTATAGACATGACCAAGGAAATGGGAATAACAGAGTTTAAAGGAGTTAAGTTTATGCGTCGAAACAAACTTTCTGTTCGCTGCCGCACAACTGTAGGGCAAAAGCTTCCTGTTGACTGGCGGGCCAAAGCAGTTGAGCTACGAAGCTATGTCCAGGACATATTAACCAATGAAAAATTGGAATCGAAATCGTTATTCAACATGGATGAAGTTCCTCTTTGGTTTGATGCGCCAATTACAAGAACAGTGGATGAAACGGGAAAAAAACTGTGCCTATCACCACAACCGGACACGAAAAAACTAGTTTTACAGTCGTTTTAGGCTGTAGTGCGACTGGCCAAAAACTGAAACCAATGGTGTTCTTCAAACGTTTGACCATTCCCTGAAGGTGTTTTTGTTCATGTCAATCCAAAAGGTTGGATGAACGAAGAAGCAATGTATTTATGGATTAAACATTGCTGGCGTCGTCATACTGTAGCATTTTTTAATGCGAAAGCCTGGTTAATGTAGGATAGCATGAGCGCCCACGTAATGGATCCAGTGTAATACCGTTTTAGGAAAAATGGTGCTCATCTAGCAATCATTCCTGGTGGCCTCACCAAGCTACTGCGGCCGCTAGATATCAGCGTCAATCGTAGTTTTAAAAACTTAATCCGAATTCGATGGGAAAAATGGATGACTGATGGGCTACATACGTACACCAAAACAGGTAAAATGCGCCGAGCAACTTTAAGTGAAGTTTGCACTTGGATTGTGGATGCATGGGATGCAATAACGGTGCAAACTATTAAATCGGGTTTTCGGAGAGGCCTGATTGATGACCTGCCAGAAGCGGTCGAGCAAAACGCCACTAATGACGACGCTGCAACTGACGGCCAACACGAAGACTTAGCCGACCCAGATCATGAAAATGGAGCGTCGGATGATTCAGATGATGAACAAATCGAAAGTGGACTTGACGAAAATATGCTGGAATTATTTTGCAGTGACACAGACGAATCTTTTGATGGTTTTAATTAAAACTTTTTCGAGTGTTACAAGACGTCACTCATTGTGGTCTGCCTATCGACATTTTTTTTTAACTTGCGTGCGACGATGGGAACTCGACTGATTGACTATTTAAAAAAAAAAAAACTAAAATGTTTGGAATTTCTAGTTATACTACCATAATTAAAATGATACAGGACGAATCTTGATGGGTTTGATTAAAACTATTGAGTGCTAGCAGACATTGCATTGTGTTAGGCCTATCGATGTTTACTTTTTGCGTGCGACGACCGGAACTCGGGTTGACTGTATTTTTGTTTAAATATTATCATTAAAGGTCTAAAATGTTCGGAATTCTATTGTAATTTAAGTAAAATTAGCTAAAGTTAAGCAGTACCGGTACCATAGTATAAATTTAATTACCGATAAATTTTAAGCTGCGGACTATCTGGGAGTGCGGATTATTTGGGCGATTTTTTTTCATAAAATGCTTACAAAATAGAACTGCAGATTATCTGAGAGGCGGACTATACACGTGAAAATACGGCAATTGTTTTGAGTGTAAAAATAATATGTAGTCCATTTTTAGCTTTATACTCCGGTTAACAGTTAAATAATTTCCACCGTTGGTGGTAGCGAAAACCAAGTAGTATTAAGGTTGGGCCCTATAGTTTAGGACACCGACGCTTCATTGCCCATGCCGGGACTGTAGCCCATGCTGTGCTTATACCGAAAAAAATTGTTATAACCACTGGAAACCTGATACTAAAAGTACACGTCAACCAAAGATGTCGGGGGCTTTACAAGCACCTCAGCCGTCGTAGTGTCCGCCGTTACACTGTCTTTCATTGCCAGGGGACCGGGACCGGGTCCCATCACCCGTCTTGTAACCCTTTTACGAGCCATGGTCTGTGTTCCGTCTCCCTTCTTCAAGATGCTTCTGTAGTTCTCGCTTGGGCTTTTACTTGGTTCCCTTTCGACTGGTTTCTTTGATTCCGTCTGTCTTTCGACACTAGGATATCAGGACCGGGCCTCACCTACCGGCTTATGGCCCTTTTGCTGACCACATACTGAGATCCATCTCCTTTTCTTGCATTGCTACCATTTCCGCTAGCCGTTCATACCTTTGTCTCTAAAGAGAGTCTTCGCTTATATTTTTGGTCCAGTTCCCATCGAACTGTTCTCGGTTCCGCTTGTTTTTCAACGCCAATGAATCCGGACCAGGCCTCACCGGCCGTCCTGTCCTGTGGTCCCTTACTTTCCGCATACTGCGTTCCGCCCCTTTCTTTGACGTGCTACCATTTCCCCCTCGCTGTTATTACAATGGTCTCCGAAGAGGATCTTCGTTCAAGCTCTGGCTCGGCTCCCTTTGCGCTTACTTTGATTCTGCTCGTCTTTGGTGACAAGGGATCGAGACCAGGCCCCGATGGCATTCTGGAATATTTGCGGACCACATTTCACTGTCCGCCTCCATTCTTTCGGTTCTTACCGTTCCTTATCCTGAACATACGTCGGCCCAAAGAGGATCCTCGCTGCGAATTTTGGCCCGGTTCCCTTTGAATCGGTTGTTTGGTACTGTTTCTCTTAAAGAAACACGAGGTTGGATTCTGGCTCCAATGCCCGTCCTGGAGTCCTTTGGGACCGCTGTCTAATATCTACCCTCCTTCCTTCTGATGCTCCTTCCACATCACTACTCACTTGTCGGTCTCCGAAGAGGACCTTTGCTAGGGCCCTTTCCTAATTCCGACCTTCGGTTCTGCTTGTCCTTGGATGCCGGGAATCGTGCCTAGGCCCCGACATTCGGCTTGGCATTCTTGGTTACTTTTATCTGCGATTCCCTTACCTTCTTGTAACTACTTTTGTGTACGTCAGCTATACTTCAGTGCTGCGACTTGAGCTCATTCCCAGCATCTGGTGGCCCCGATCTAAGACGGCTTCTGTTGCTTCGTTTTGAAAAACGCTGGTTTTCTGGCAAAAGCCAAAGCCCTTTACAATTTAATGAATCTATTAAATGGTCGAAACCCCGATCGAATTTGTAATGTATTAATAACTAAAGAGTACTATGTTCTTTGTAAGATTTAAATAAGGACAACTGCAACGAAGTTATGTGGCTAGGAGATGCCATGCTGGAGTGTGGCTGCCCAGTGCTGCCCTCTCGTGGCAAGTAGCTCCTATACACGGATGCATAGCCATTGAATTATATATATAACTTGCCCCCAACAAAGATTAACAAACGCAAAACAACGACCAGCCATGTTAGCAATATGTATTACATTTTACAAAACAAATCGGTAACTTTGAATAATTCATCAACTCACTCATAGCCAAACAATACAGGAGGGTTAACTACTCGACCAGACCGAGTGACAGTATGAGTACCAGTACGAACTGGTTGCTCATTTTGATTGCATACCTCTCTTTGCTGTTCTCCAGCGATACCTTGCTCCAAACACCTAGGCCTACTATTTTCATAGCAATAATCCTCTGGACTCAATTTAATAGTTTTGGTTTTAACCCTACACTCATCTCTTTCCTTCACAAGTTTTAAGTGAAATCTGTTATGCTGGATTATATCCCCCCTAGAAGTAGCAATCTTGTAAGAGAGTACAGCGTGTTTAGTTTCCGTTATTGTACCTTTTTCCCACTTTGTACCCGTGTACTACAGAACTGTCTGACCTGTGTGGAGAGGTTTTAGATGTTTAGAGTGGTTATCGGCATGATCATGCTGTTTCTCTTGATTAATTTTTAACTGATGGTAGGGTTTACTTATTAAATAATGTGGTTGCAAGAATTTAGGATGTATAGGTGCGAGTGTTCGGATTCGTCTGCCGAGATGCAACTCCGCTGGGGATGGCAAATTGTTAGCCGGAGTAGCATTGTAATCCAACACAACTGCAGCAGTATCGGCTTGAGATAGTGCAGCCTTTTTAAGCGACCTTTTAATTGTCTGCACTGCCCTCTCAACAAATCCATTCATCTTAGGATACAGAGGTGAAGAAGGGTTTTGGATAACATCCAATTCTTTGTTAAAATGCCGAAAAGTTCGAAATCAAAAGGCATACCTTGGTCCGTTACCAATTCTTCTGGAGGTCCGTACCTACTATAGATAGCTTTAAAAGCTTCGATCACTGTGGTAGCAGCAGTTTTTGACATTTGCACTACATCAACAAACTTTGAGAAACAGTCAATGACTAATAAGTAGTTGCAGCCGTTTAAATGGAAAAAATCTGCAGCGAGTTTCTGCCATGGGCGTTCAGGAATTTTCCTATCAAGTAATGGCTCCTTGCAGTTAGCATTCTGATGCATGCAATTTGAAACCATATCTTGAATTTCTATATCCATGTTAGGCCTAGATATAGTTTCACGCGCCTTAGTCTTACAAGCTACTATTCCTCTATAGCCAATGTGAAACCTTCTCAGGGTTTCTTTACGAAAAACTTTTGGAATGACGAGTCTCGAGCCTCTTAATAACAAGCCACCTTGCACATTATGTTCATTCTGACAGTGCCAATAAGGACGAGCTAAGCTTTTCACTTTTGCCTTGTTTTCCGGCCACCCAAGTTTTACCTGCTGAATTACAGCCTGCAATTCTGCGTCTTCAGCTGTTGCTATCTTAATCTGATCAAGTTTAGTTTGAGACACTTTTACAATCAAGCACACATTACCTTCCTTAGTACCTACATGATCATTATGCCAAAAGTTACTCGGGTATGGAGCGCGAGAAAACGCGTCAGCCACAGCTAGCGTTTTTCCAGGAACATACACAAGTTTAACATCATACTGTTGCTTTCGCATGAGCATCCTCTGCAGACGGGATGAAACTTGGTGCAGAGGCTTATTTTCAAGGCCAATTAATGGTTTATGATCTATATGGACAATGGTTTGTCGTCCATACACAAAATAATGAAACTTCTCTAACCCCAAATTAATTGCAAGCAATTCTTTCTCAATTTGAGGGTATTGTTATTGAGCGGTATTCAGAGATATTGATGCGTAAGCAATTGGCTTTTCATCTTGCAACGGGACTGCTCCAAGGCCTTGGGAACTCGCGTCGACTGACAGCACAACAGGCAGTTCTCTGTTAACATATTGCAACACTGGTGGGTTCACGAACACAGTTTTTAGTTCTTCAAAGCACTCTTGTGCTGCTGCATCCCACACAAATGCAACATCTTTTTTTAGTAGCCTACGTAAATTTGCAGTTTTCTGTGAAAGATTCGGAACAAACTCCAGATAAGTAGCCATTCCCAAAAAGCGTAAAAGGTCATCTCGACCTTTGGGAACAGGGTAGTTTAACATAGCGTTCAGCCTTGTATCATGAGGTTCAAGACCATTCGCAGAGATTATACGACCGAGATAACAGACCTTGTCAACTGCCACTTTGCACTTTTCAGCATTAAGTTTTAAATTTACATTTCGTGAGGTTTCCAACATTTTACGAAGCTGAACATTATCATCTATCATTATCGTCTATTGTGGCTACCAACGAATCATCTGTCGCAAATCATGTTACTTGCATGCTTGTTTACTTTCATGTTTGCTGGGGCCAATGGCCAATCTTAAGTCTTGGGTGTCCGTTCTTACATAGGTGGACATTATCTATGTCTTGTGATTTAGTTTCCGGTTCTTGCCTCCAGAACCAAATCGTATTTAAGCTAGGGGGCCAGCATGGAAAAATCAGAAAGCCTTCGGGCCAGCCAACTGGCTGGTCCTCCTTCAACCCCTGCTAGGTTCCCTAGTTAGGGGGATTTTTGGCTTTTAGGCCTTTAGTAGGCCCAATTGTGGTTAGGCTTTTCCCCCGACCTAAACTAAGCCTATTTACCCTAACTTAACCCCAAAGTTCCCCAGCTTCCCGTAGTTTTTGGTCCAGTCTAATTAGGTAGCTCTCCCACAGTTTGTTATTCTTCGTCATGGTGCCGAAACCCGGGACTAAGCCCGGGATGTTTCCTTTGGGGTTTTCTTCACGGGAGTAAGGCTGGGAGTGTCCTTTGGGTTTACTGCGAATTTAGTTAGGCCCTAGTTAGGGTTCTCTTGTTTGGGTTTTTGTTAGGCCCTTTTTAGGTTTTTGGGAGCTTAAGGTGAAACGTGGGTAAGCCGAGCAATGGCTAAGCCTGGGCCTTAAGTTCCATTGTGTAGTTAGGCCTATGCTACTAGTTAAGCCTAACGTTTTCAGATTTTGCTGAAATTTGGTAGGGGCATGCAGAAGGGTCTTGGGGATCCGTTTTTAGGGTTTTTGGCGTTAAGCCTATTTTTAGACCTATTTTGGATTTTTTGGGTTTTGAACTTGGGAGGTAAAACGGAAACGTTTTTACTTCGGACAAATTTTTATTTAAGGCTTAGTTTGGCTGTAAAGCCTACTTTTGAATTCTCGGTGTGTTTAGTGAAGGGGGAACACTAACTTTAGCGTTTGGTTGCCTGCAATTTATGTTGGTTGCTCATGAGGAGCAATATTTCTGCAACGGTTTTTTTCCCCAAAGGGTTTTTTTTTCCCATAAATCAACCTAATTTTCGGCTTTCAGAACTAACTTAATTTATGAGAGGTGTGTCGAGTTTTGGTGAGTCATTCTAGCAGTTTTGGTTTTCTTAAACCATGTTCTTTTCGATCGTTTTAGGTGCATCGTAATTTGTAGTTTCAAGTCCGTACTTGAAGGCGTGTATCATTATGTCAGCTGTAGTCGTTTTTTGTTGAGTCGTTTGAGTAGTCTTGGGACAGTGTAGTCTTGGGACAGAGTAGTCTTGGGACAGCAGAGTAGTCTTGGGACAGCAGAGTAGTCTTGGTACAGCAGATTAGTTTTGGGACAGCAGAGTAGTCTTGGGACATCAGAGTAGTCTTGGGACATCAGAGTAGT
>JAHWFP010121637.1:120615-134946 GCA_023313725.1 Lithobius niger
TTTTCTTATGGGGGGGGGGGGGGATCAAACGTGGGGGAAGAGAGGAGTAACTGCTTTGGTCTTGTACTTTAATGAAACAAATTGTAGAAAAAACACATCGTGTGATTGAAAACAATCGAAAGTAGTACTGTACTTTCTTTCATTACGTGTAAAGACCAAGTAGGTTACATCGTTTTCCAAGTTTGTGCCCCCCCCCCCTACAAAAAAAAAAAAACTACTGTACGTACATCTCTGTGGCGAGCACCAAACATTATCAATCGGGTATCCTCGCCATTAAAAGTGAGGGATTTAATGTGTTTGTTTTCTACTCTTCAAGCAAAGAAGCTTAAAACGTAAAAGTGGGGGAATCCTTAGAATTCGGATGATCACTTGTTTCATTGGCCGAAGCGGCGAGAACAACATTACTGTACTCAACCCACACATTTGAATTTGGTTGCTTATTTGTTTGTTTGTTTGTTGCCTTTGTCTAACGCTCCAGCTTCCACAAAAATCATCGCATAAACTTGGTTTTGATTTGGAGGTAAATCTCCACCTCAGATTCTTTGTAGTTTTAAGTGTTAAAGACAAAAATCCTTGAAAACCCAACTTCTAAAAAAACAATAACTTAGAAGTCTTAAAAGTTACATTACAGCGGGCAAGCTCTGCCATTCATTAGTTGCTATCCCCCTGTTACGATCTCCCTTCCAGAATGTAATAACATTTATTGACAAAAACAACAACGTTTGTGATGCGAAAAACTACTGTAATCACAAATTCAAATTGAACATTCGCATATCTGTACAAGGTGACCTTGAACACCATTTGGAGAGTCCACATTTCGGGGTTGACAGACGACTTCTTGTTAATACAGGGGTTTGTTAAATCACTTGATGACTTAAATCTAAAGGTGACATTGTGATCCTTTGTTCACGTTTACTGTTCGGTAGTTCTCTTCCCTAAGTATGGAGTATCCAGACATCGAACTGGCAGACATGCACTACATGTATGGTCTTGCAGATGGAAATGCATTGGAAGCACGACGTCTCTACGCTCAAAGGTATCCAGACAGGAATTTGCCATGTGCTAGAACGTTCAGTCGTATCCACCAGCGCTTACGGGAAACAGGCTCATTTGGGAGACGGACATCGGATGCTGGAAGACCCAGAACTGTGCGAACTGTTGGCTTGGAAGACAGAGTTCTCCAGCACATAGCAGAAAATCCATCGGATAGCACACGACGCATTGCACGCAGAGAGGGTGTCAGTCATTCGACGATTTGGGACATTTTGCATCATAACCTGCTATACCCCTACCATTTGCAACGTGTCCAAGGTCTTGGCGAGGCCGACCTTCCACCACAACGAGCGTTCTGTGTGCGACTGAATCATGAATGTGGAGCAGACGCTCATTTCCTGCCGTCTATCCTGTTTACAGATGAGGCTGGCTTCACACGTGATGGCATATTCAACTATCACAACAACCATCTTTGGGACCATGCAAATCCGCACGAGTTACAACAATCTAGACATCAACAACAATTTAGTCTAAACGTTTGGGCTGGAATTGTTGGTGATCATTTGGTAGGGCCTTTTTTTCTACCTCGACGCCTAAATGGAGAAACCTACCTCCATTTCCTCCAGTATGACTTGCCCCAACTACTGGAAGACGTTCCCCTGGCAGTCAGGACACGAATGTGGCTTATGCACGATGGTGCACCTGCTCACTTCAGCCTTTTGGCCCGACATTACCTTGATGGAAGCTTTCCTGACAGATGGATTGGACGTGTAGGCCCAATAGCATGGCCTGCTAGATCTCCGGACTTAAACCCGTTAGACTTTTATCTTTGGGGACACTTAAAGTCACTCGTGTACAGTACACCAATTCCCAATGCTGATGTACTTCGCCAAAGGATTGTGGATGGATGCAACCAGATTCGCACAACCCCTGGAATCTTTGAACGGGTTCGTCGGTCCATGGCGCAGCGGCTTCGGAACTGCATCGAGGCAGAGGGGGGTCATTTTGAGCACCTACTATGATAAAACGCTAACGTTTAGTTTGTTTTCCGTCGTATTTATCTTTTTGAGTTGCTTGTCACAGAATGTTCTGGAGAGGAGGTCTTTTGCGGATGCGTATTGCAGTTAATTGCAGCAGAGCCGCAAATGCAATGATACTCAGTAAAACTTTGAGTAGCCATCTTCTGTTTACTTAATGATGTTTCATTTCTTGATTGTTTTCAATCACACAGTAATGTGATACGATGTGTTTTTTCTGGTATGTACAATTTGTTTCATTAAAGTACAAGACCAAAGCAGTTACTCCTCTCTTCCCCCACGTTTGATCCCCCCCCCCCCATAAGAAAATTACCTCTCCCTCTGATAAGTTGTGCGACCCAATACTGTATTATGAAGTACTGAAATACCAGGTATGATATGGCACATATCCTGAGTTTGGAATGGAAACGGTGAATCATTATGAGGTATTTAAGAACTGTTTACCCCAAACCGGGGGGAGGGGGGGGGGGTGGCTGTAACTAAAAACTGGTGCATTTCCGGACCCATGTTTATAGGACTTTTTCTTCTTATCTTTGATCACACAGCGGACCCTCAAAATATTTGACACCAATTTCCGAACACCCTGTATATAAAAGTTACGAAAACCCCAAGTTTTTTATGGTTGGTTATGGGTCTCCTAACCAATCGATTTTTGGAAACCGGGCTCCCGTTTCACAACAGCCCTATAATGCTAATTGGGGAGTTAAAGTTGTACATCTGCACATTTTTTCATATCTTTTATTTTCAGGGAACTAGTCGTCCAACACATTATCACTTGTTGTGGGATGACAGCAATTTTGATGCAGACGAACTTCAGAAATTGACTTACCAACTTTGTCATACGTATGTTCGGTGTACAAGATCTGTATCCATCCCTGCACCTGCGTACTATGCCCATCTAGTTGCTTTTCGGGCTCGATACCACTTGGAAAAACTTCAGAGAAGGTAAGAATGTGGGGTTTGCCATAGGGCAAGTTTTCCTATCTATTTGAATTAATAATTTCATCCAAATATAAACGAATTTCAATAAAGTTCGCACATTTTCATATCATCGAGGCAAATTTTCGACGACGCCCTGCCTCCTTATCAGGCTTAAAGGTTTTCTGGACGTTCACTACATTTTTCCCTCCATGGACATACTGTGGATTCAAATTTGAGTGGCACCGCTGCTTCCTGTATTCACAGGGTAGCACTACGGATCTTGCCTGCATTGCACACTGTTTCACAGTATGTACTGCAACAACTTTTTTCGAATAATAATTTCCTATAAGGCAAAGCCACTAACGGACAAACTCTTTTAGCAGCGCGTCACCAGATCCGTACGTCCACAGGCAAAGCATCCGAAGGATCAAGAAAAAGAACTTGAAAGTTGCTAAAACCATTTCAAAATTTACTTTTCCCACTTGTTTCTATTAAAAATTAATCATCGCGTTGTACATTTTTGCAACTAGTAACTATTCCAGCAAATGAAAACATGGGCTAGCATGTAACCCATGACAAGGCTGCACTGTTCTCTCTCTGTGCACTTGTAGCTACCGTAAATCGCCTATTCATTGCCCAGTGGCACTTGGGAGTTAATTCAACGTAAAAAAAACAAAAAACAAAACACGTGGGGTGGTGGTGTAAATAAAGCGCAACATATATTCTGATCTTATCCGTGCATGGAGGGTATTTATTTAATCACGAAAAAGTCAGCGATTATGTAGTCATTCACGTACATGATCTGGATTGTTCAATCACACATTATCTAAAACAGCCATGTTATTATGGAAAGAATGATCATATCCCCAAGATTCAACGCTTTGACTGTACCAGGGATTATTTTGGTGATTCTTTTTCCCCCGTACGGTGAGAGAGTGGAATCTTTTGGACCAATCTGTTGTCACTGCCTCCAGTTTAGCTGGCTTCAAAAGAGGTTGTAGGGGGCTCAAGAGTGATGCTCTTTGCTCCCACTCTGGCTAATGTGTTGCAATACTTTTTTTTTTTTTACCTTTTCTTTATTGTTGTTTTTTTCCTTAATATGTATTTATATGGTTTGCCCCTCTTTTGTTTTTGAATGGCCCTGTTAATGCTTTTATTGCGTAGGGCCAAATGGTAAACAAATAAATAAATAAATTAGCATTAACATTCTCATTTATTCGCAAATTTTAAGTTTTCTAGGAACTGTGCCCCCCCCCCCCCCCTCCCTTAATTTGGAACGACTCTTCAGAGTCTTTAGATGCTCCTGATCACTTAATTAACTTCGAAGTCCTCTAGAATATTCAACGAATGGGCATCAGGATGGCGTCTCCACCAGTTTGATCTACACTGCTGCAGCTGGGTGCTTAGAAGCCACTAAGGATCATTCCTGTTCCGGTAAAATTGCTGTAAAAACTTAACCAATTGTCACTTGTCTTCGAAAAGCTGCCGTGTGTTCCCGTAAAGCTTTCTATTGGCAAGTACACGGCGTCGTAAACTCAAAGCTTCATCGACGAGATGCAGTCCTTGCTTCAGCAGTTGGTCTGCATGAGACATAGGTTCAAGACCTCCGCATATTGCCGTTTCACGAGGCCACAACTCTCTTCAGAGGCGACCTTCTCAAGATTGCTGCTTCGCTGACTATGACTACTGAATTGAAAGCCTTACCTCCTAGTCAGCCTTCTGCTACCAAGAAACAACAGCAACAAAAGGGAAAATGGGAGCATTTTAAGGACATTGCCTCCTTTTCGTGATGGCCAATGCAGTCGAGGCCATGGAAGAGGAAGAGGTTCTTGTCGAGAAACTCCACAAAGACCTCGCAGCAAATGTGTAGCCAAGAAAAGAAAAGGAAAACATTCATGCTCTCCGAAGGCACTGCACTTCGGTTGCTGGCCGCCTTTAAAAATCTCGTTGCTGCTTAACCCCTTGGCAACCACTACGAACGCATGCTCGTAGTGCGGCGCATCATATGAATGAACCACTACGAGCATGCTTTCGTAGTCAAGCTCTTCAGCTTGTGTGGAGTTTTGTTACGTCAGAAGGAAGTCTGGTTCGGCATAAACAAAGCCTTGTGGCTTGTGCTACATCTTCTAAATATATTGTCTTGTAATCACGTGATCATGACGTAAACAAAATGTGGTCGAATTGTAGAGACGAATTGCTGTAAACGTCATCGATTGCTGACGTCATAACAAGTGGAAGTTTAGGCCTATCTAGCGGGAGTTTCCGACATCCTTCGCTTGTTATGCAGCGGCTCGTTCTTGTTACTTGTTTAGTTGTTTACTTATTTATTTGAAATATGAGTGATGTGGACAGTTCTGAATTGGACGTAAGTGATATTGACTGGAATGGATCGGAAGTTAGCGATTCAGAGGACGAAAGTTTTAGCGAAAGCGACGACGATACAGCACAAAATTCGGCTGTTGTTGTTGATGGCTGGGAAATGCTCAGTGGTCCGGTTGGTGATAGCCGTAGAGGAAGCGTGCCCGATTTCACACCACCGTACGAAGGATTTCATCCAGCTACGAAATTTTCTTTATTGAGAACCCCAATAGAATGTTGGAAAGTATTTATGACGGACAAAATCATTGGATATTTGTGCGACTGGACAAACAAACGAGCAACTGCGTATTTTGCCACAAATCTAGCAAAAAAAGGTAAAGTGCGTGTAGTTTGAAGTGGCGCAGAGTTACACGCCCAGATATGACAGTTTTTCTTGTACTTATGCTTCTGATGGGGCTTACTAAACTGCCAAAAATTGTTGAGTATTGGTCTAAAAGTTTGCTTGTGACTGGCCCGCCTTGTTTAGTAAAAGAACTGATGAGCAGAAATCGATTCGTATCTACCGTATTTTGAAGTTTTTGCGTTTCTCGGATCCCGCACTTGCAAATAAAAACAAACCACTGACTCGAATTGGCCAGTTTATTGCCATGATGAAAGAAACATCGATGAATATTTTAGACCCTGGTAAAACATATTGCTGTCGATGAGTCTCTAGTGTTGTATAAGGACCGTTTGTACTTCCGGCAATATATAAAAACAAAACGTGTACGATTCGGAGTGAAATGTCCGAGCGACCCAGATTTTAGAGGGTACACGTGGAATTTCTGTATTTACACTGGAAAAGACTTGTATAACATCCCCGCACTCCCTGACAGTGGTACACTATCTATTTCGGAAGGTATTGTCGTTTATTTAGCAGTGAATTTGTTGGATCAGGGTAGACATGTCATTCTTGACAATTGGTACAGGTCTGTTAGACTGGCTCAGTATCTGCTAACGCATAAAACTCTAGTAACAGGCACTATTCGGCAAGATAGGGGTCTGCCTAAAGAAACACTTTCAGCAGCTCTGAAGCCTTCACAGTCATGTTTTCTGAGGAAGGATGATATGTTGGTGGTCCGATTCATGGATAAAAAAATGGTAAACGTACTAACTACAAAATACACAGCTGGGTTTACTGAAAAAACAAGGAGACTTGTTGGTGGAAAACAACAATTTTTGCAGAAACCTTTTCATATTCAAAAATATAACGAATACATGGGTTCAGTGGATGCAGTTGATCAAAATATGGAGCCGTATGATCCTGCAAGAAAAAGTTATACGTGGTTCAAAAAGATTGGTACCCATGTAATATCTAGAATGCTGTTGAATGCTAAAGTACTGTACCAGCACGCCATGGGACAAACTGTGCATTTCAGAGACTTTATCCGACAGTGTTGTCACGAATTACTGATGGAAAACTTCCATGGTTATGTAGCCATGAATTCTGTGCAGAAACCTGCCATATCACCACGAAAAAATCCCATGACTCGGATTCATGCCTTAGTGCCTATTCCTTCAACAGTGGTAAAAAAAAGGCCTACAAAGCCTTGCAGCATATGCACAAAACTGAAAAAACGTAAAGACGTTCGCAAGATGTGTGGTGGTTGCGTGGGCAATCCAGGATTGTGCAGTATTGAGCATTTTGATGAATTTCATGCACTCAACAATAGTCCAAGTATGTAGCGACAGTAATATTATACTGAATTTTTATCAGCAGGAGGAAAATGTGTTCAATACATGTGAAGTGAATTTGTTCCAAAAACAGCAAGAATATTGTGCCATGATTTTTACTTGCACAGTAATTTAGTGCTTGTGTAGTGAAAATGTGCAGTAAAATGCAGTAAATTTTGTTAAGTAAATTTTGTATATGTAGGCCTAAATTAGTAGGTTACCCTACATCATTTGTGGTACAATCCACTGATTTGTAGTACATCATTCTTAAGTTATGTGTACTGATGTGCAGTGGTATGCACTGATGTGCAATCTGGATTTATGTGCAATGTGTAAAAAGCTTTGGATTAAAAGACTTCAATCAATTTCAACATCTACATCAAAAAAAGGTAAGCGACAACATCTGTTTTTGCCCTTATTTTGGGGGGTTTCCTGCGCTACAAAAAAACCTGCTTTCTGGGATGCAACATCGTTTTCTGGGGCCGGTCGCCAAGAGGTTAATGAACCGAGCAGTGGCGTAACAAAGTGTCTCTGGGCCCATAGGCAAAATTTATGGTTGGGCCCTCCCCCATTTATTGCCCCCCCCCCTATTCTCTGATCTTTTTGACCGTCTTGGTCCAAGTGATACACATTGTACATTGCTTGGTATACGTTACCCGAACAACCAACAAGTTTTCAGCCCAAAAAAATTACTTTGTAATGCAAACAAATAATAATGTTTGAACAAATTTATAAAAAAAAAGTGTCTGTGTGGTATTTTTTAGCCTAATTAACTGTCAAATTATTATAAGCTTTGCTTAGTAGCTACATTATGTATTGCACTTGTCAAATGGGAACTTGGATTTGCTTGTAACATACTGCAAATTTACATTCCGTAGTTAGTTCACTACTTGAGGTTTATAAGGCGACACTTTCGGCATGCTTTTCTCAATGCAAAAATCTTAATGATGTTGGCCATGTCCATATTTCAACGCCTGGAGGGCCCCCGAGTTGCAGGGGTCCGTAAGCAATGCTTACCTAGCCTACCCGTACGTTACGCCACTGGAACCGAGGTCTTAGGACAACCCATGGATCTTGTCTGTGATCTCGGACGGCTGCCAACCGAAATTCGTTAATCTTCTGAAACCCACAACGTCTCCTCCATAGCAATCAATTTGAAACGACTACTCTCTTCAACCCGAAGTAGATGCTTTTCTTCTGAATAACGCAGTAAGAGGCCTGCGAAAATTGGAGGGCTACAGGTTTCTACAGTCTGATCTTCTTGGTTTACAAGAAAACATGAGGACACCGACTGATTTTGAACTTCAAATTTTTAATCGATTCAACAAAAATCGAAGTTTTAAAATCGAAACTCGACTCCATCAGGAACTCGATGCAAGCAGGAGAATACACCGTGTCGATAGATTTAGAGGATGTGTATTGTGTACCTCTACGTGCTACTGCATCCATGCATCTTCCATATCTTCCTATTTGTCTTTCAACGAAAAGTCTTCCACTGCAGAGCTTTTCTCTTCACGACTGATTTTTGTGACCTCCTCTGGAATGAATACAGGGTGTATCACGGAACCCTTTATCAATGCCATAACCTGAGAATTGAACCCACAACCTTTTGAGAGCAAAGGCTCTCAGCCATACTGACACGGCCAAAGGAAACGGGTTCGTGATACACCCTGTATATGTGTATACATTTATATATGTATTAGGGCTGTACAAAACTCTAAATTTCGAGTTAGTTTGACTTCGTTCATAAACTCTATTCAGTCTGAAAACTTCAAATTCAACTTCAACTTCAATTTATCTTATTTTGTTAGATAAACTGCACCAAAGCTTATATTTTCTTTAATTCTACAGAATTAATGATTCAAAAAATGGAATGTGTCGCGGAGTAAATAGTTATACAGTAATTGTCACGTGTAGTGTTTTTGATACAGGAAACATTGATTTAATTAGTTTCCTATGGTTAATTATAAGACCCTACAACATTGTCTTCAAAACTCTGTGCTCTACCCCCAAACTCGGCTCGACTTGACGTGAAAAATATGAGCTTGCACTCCCCTAATGTTTATTTATTTATTTAATCTTAATCCACCGTACAACTAGGTACGAAAAAACAACAACAAAAAACAATAGGGACGACTGGCAACTGGTTAGGGAGAAGCCTACACCTCTTCAAGGTCCTGAAGAGCTGCGACACCCTGAACGTGGTCTATGGCGAGCTGGCGGAGTGCTCGGACGTCGGCATTTGTGGATAGCTCGCTCCATCTACCAAGTTCCATCAGACCGTTGTTGATGACCGTGCCAAGTGGGGTGCCCTAGCGATCAAAGCCTCCATTGCAGGCCACAACCAGCGTTGTGTGAACGTTGTAGCAACCTCCAGAAAGAAACTAGTCTCAGCAAATGGCGATGCGCAAGAGTTAAGGTTCCGTCATCCCTGCATGCCTGGTGGTTGTGGGTTCGTACCGGAAGGAACTGTGTCTTCTTAATAAGGCCGTGGTAGATCGTTGCAAGATCCTGGAAGGTAGCAGATCTGAAAACAACACATGTTCCCAGGCTGTACTTGGCAAATGCACACATTTGAAGCGGGTGAAGTTTGATACTGGGTGGCACAAAACTGAAACGATGTAGTACCATGTTATCCGCACGGCACAGTTCGGAGCGAATTTGTAGAAGTTGTTCGTCGTCAGTAAAGTCTTTAGAAAGCATTATTCCCAGATACCTGAAACTGTCAACCCAGACAAGGTCAATGGCATAACGTTGTTGCTCTCTGGTGGACCGAAGATCATACCCACTGATTTGGTTGGACTCAACAAGAGACCCTTATCCAGAAGGAAACGTTCTAATTTACTCAGCAGCATCTGCAGGCCAGACCGATTTGAGGCCAGCAGTGCAATATCGTCTGCGAAGGCAATAATATTAGTGATCACATCGTTCACCCGACAGCCAAGCTGAGAAACACGGATATTCTGCACGACGTCGTCAGTGAACAGACAGAACAAAAAAGGTGAGAGTGGGCTACCTTGACGTACACCGCAGGTTGCCTGGAAAGGGCGTGAATTGCCTTGCTCCCAAACAACTACCATGCTTTGTTGGTCGTACATGTCCTGAATCAGTGTAATGATATTGCGTGGGATGCCTCGTTGCTGAAGAGAAGTAATAGTTTATTATGGGGAACCTTGTCGAAGGCTTTGTTAACGTCAACAAAGCAGGCGTAAACCCTTGAGCCACCCTTCCTGTACCAGCGAGCCACTTCCTTTAAGGTATGAACTGCCATAACTGTTGAGTGTCCAGCTTTGAAACCAAACTGTGCAGCGTTCGTTGACACCAGCTGCTTCATGCGGGCAAGAATCAATGTGTCAAGCAGTTTAGCCAACGGGCTCATAAGTGCAATTCCGTGGTAATTATCACTGTTGGTTGGGTCTGCGGCAGGTTTTTTAAGAATTGGAACAAGCGAAGTGTTGGCTAGGGCTTTTGTACAGTGTCCATGTGAGAGAGCAGCAGAGAACAGCTTAGCAAGTCTACTGTGTGCCATCCAACCACCGTGTTGAATGTGTTCGCTGGTGAGACCGTCTGGCCCTGGTGCCCATTCTTTCTTTGTACCGTAAATCGTGTATTAAACGCCCAGTTGGAGTTAAAGCCCACCCCCCTAAAATGCTATTAAGTCAAAATCAAACTATGAAGCTAACGCCCACCCCTAAATCTTTGGTTTTTCTGTCACAAAATTAACTAAAAGCATCATATTTCTCTCTCACATAAGCTACATAATTTTTTTTAATTACAGTAGTGCTTTTAACAATAATTAGGAGTATACCAGTGACTAGGCAATAACTGTGTCCTAAACGATCCTTGTGTACCTTTTAACAGTAACTTGACATTAGGAAAATAACATGGATGACGTTATTTTCAGTCTGTTACATGATACGTGGCTCAAACGGTTTATTTCTTATCTTTAACATTATTTTCTTTGAATTCAGTCGTTTTCTAATCTCAAACTTAAAAGTTACGTTACAAAAACAGGACTGGATTACAAACGATATTCAGTTGAGTGGATCAGAATGGATCTCTGAACACAAGGTCATCAATCATAGCCCAGCAGTAAATGATGGCTTAGTCGTATTATATATCCCTCAGCTCAAGTTTAAAATAAATATCAACATTATGTGTTATTAAATGGGAACAAATTAAATTCAAAATATAAAATTATTGAAATTAGATATTCTCAAAATGAATTTGTTAATTTACTGCTGAACTGCTCACCAGCAGTTATCATGGATACCACCTTGGATATCGGCAGGGTGCACGAGCTGACTGGTTCCCGGTAGAAGTAATTGATAAGTATAATTTTTGAAAAGTGTACATTAGAATTTTTATTTTGCAAAATCGTGAAAGCTAAATAAAATTCCTGTGTAACAAAATTTATTACTTAATAATAACGCAATAATAATGTTTAAACCTTACTTTGTTGTACCACAAGACTCGTGCAGTTTTACTGGCAATTGTGCACCTTCCAGATAACCACTGAGTGCAATCGTTTGCTTTGTGAATGAGCTGTAGACTACTGCAATTTGAATTTATTGCATTTAAACCTGTTTGAATTTAATTAAGTAATAGTTATTGGTTAAAATCGAGCGGTTATCGATTTTTAACCAACGGGTGCGATTATTGGCCGGCTCGAGTATGCAAATAGGTCGAGGGCGGAGCCCGAGACCATTTGCATACGAGAACCGGACAATAATCGCACCCGTTGGTTAAAAATCGATAACCGATCGATTTAAACAATAACTTATTTAAATCACGGTTGGGACGTCAAGCTAATTCTTATTTAATTAAAACGTTTTGTGTTTGTGAAAATTGCTTCAAGAAATACGGTAATACCTTATGTCAAATCAGTGAAGGTCATTCCATTTTAATTTGTGGAGGGGGAGTGGGTGTTGGACGATTCCTTTGGCAGGTAGGCAGACTGTAGGCTACGCTCAAGTTTCTGGAAGGTGGGTGGGAGTTAGACGACACGTCGTTTCGCAAAGTTTAGCTTGTAAGCTAGCTCGCTCGCTCTGTTCGGAAAGAATAAACTTCGATATGTGATGAAGCAGGGATAGAAGGACATTGTGCCGACATTCTCGCAAGGTAAGTAATTCTTTTTGTTCGTTTGTAGTTTGAGAACTGTTTCAAATCACCAGTAATACCCTAATAGGTGAATCGGTAGGAATGAAGGTCATTCCATTTTAGGTTGTGGAGGGGGGGGGGGGGAGAGAAGAGTTAGACGGAGGGAATAAACTTGGAATTGGCCAGCCAGACATGTGAGCGTTAGCAGGTAAAGGATTTCATTTGGGATATCCCGGCAAGTTAAGTAATTCCTTTTGTACGTTTTCATAGCGTTACGGTTTTAACGCTGTATAATTTCGGTTGTGGTGTGTGCGTTCCCATCGCGTGATCCGGAAGTGTCAAAAGTGTTGAGTTATCGACAAAAGTGTGGATTATCGGTAAAAGTGTGGGGTAACTTGATAACCCACACTTTTTGCGATGACGCACACTTCCGCTCACGGTTAACGGGATTTAACCTACGGAAATTTAGCGTGGCGTTGAGTTAGCGTGACGTCACAGCCGTGGTTTAAACTGATGTAAACTGCATCCCAAACACTTGCGACTGCTAATGATACAAGGAGCTATTAAAAAAAATAACTCTTGGCTGTGGTGATTGTTCCAAAGGTAAAGTGCTTCAAATTAGGCCTATATGAAACTGGAGAACGATGTAGTTTCTTTAGTTTAGTTTGCTTAAAACTTAACGAAATTTATTTACAATTTTTTTTTAACTTAATATTAAAGGATTTATATAATATACACTGTGGAGGTTTAATGTAAACTCATGTAGATGTTAAAAACGTGACAAAGAGAGTCAGTTTTACCATGGTGGGCAGATTTGTCTGGTTCATTCCGATAACGAACGAGACTCGGAGCCATTATTTTGTTTACAAATTTGCGGACAATCTTTTTAACACCCACCCACGATTTTAGCCAAATTTACTGCATAAGCCCATGGGCGTTTAATACGCGATTTACTGTATATGTATACAGGGTGTCCCAAAAGTCAGGGGTCACCCAGGTGATATACCCGGGAGATACACCGGGTGTTCATGCCGATATATCAGTGATTTTATCTTTGTTCATCATAAGATATGACGATGGTATACCACCAGCATGAAATGCAAAGATAAAAATCCCCGGTATATCATGTAAAGAAGCTTGTCTTCACCACCAGATTTGAGAGGAGACCTCAACTCAAAACATCAACAACCTGAGGGTTTATCGTTTCACGCAACGAACAATTTTTTTCGTTAGCGCTCAATAGGCCTAAAAAGACCTCCGTCTTCAAATTGTGAATCTCCACGAAAAATGGACCAAAACGTTTGGAATTTGCGGCCCTTAAAAGACCTGAACTTTACCTTGATTTCTGCGGAAACAGATCCGCATAATTCCTTCCCAATAATTTACTACACCCGTTTGAAAAAGCTTCCAAACTGACTGACGCCGCACGCAATTCGCCGATCGCCATTTTTCACAAAAAAAATCTGTATATTTGTAAATACTTTTCTTTCCTTGAAGGCATTAAGCCAACCAGCTTAGTGTTGTTTTAGGAGATGTTTAACCTCACATACATGTATTCTACAAATCCAACACTTGATGTTTTTATTTTAACGAAGGCCAAGTTTATTATGAAAACTTCGACTGTATTTATTATTATTAGAGGCTGTAATATCTTACTATTTTCATGCATTCTAGCATTCAGGGAATAGGCTGGTATATTTAGCCTTGTTATTTTATTATATTTAGGCAACTATTTAGCAAAAACTAGGTCTATAAGCACTACTGATCACGGCTAGTTTTCCTACGAATTTTAACGGACTTTTTTTTTCCCAATGTATATTTTTATTCTGCAAACTCCAAAACACTTCGACCGTAGTAACGTTCTTCCTTTTAAAACTCACGTTTGCAATATGATTTGAGCTGAACGCTTCGTCCCCCCCCCCTTCCTTCAATAGTTGCGATGCATAACATCGTAGCTTAACACAAAAAAAATGTATAGGCCTATTCACGTTGTTGTGAGTTCAAAAAACTCGTTTGCACCTTTCTAAACCAAGGCCTCCCATGCCCCAAAAGTCGGCAATTCCCTTTGCTCTAATGGTAGCTCCAATTCCCTTCCAACCAGATCACTGCATTCAATTCCCTCTCCAGTCAGAGCAGCGCAGCTCCCTCGTCCATCCGTGCTTTCATTCTCTCATGCTTGAGTGACAACTTGGCCGGCCTGTCTCTGTCCCTCCCTCTCCCATTGTTCTCCACCTCTAAGAGTCCCCCA
>JAHWFP010121637.1:135346-145716 GCA_023313725.1 Lithobius niger
GGAGGGAAAGCGCGTCCCTGTAGGAGAGCTACTTTGGGGGGGGGGGGAGTGGAGTGAGATGGAGAACCTTGGGAGAGGGAGATACTAAGTCAGGCCGGCCAAGCTGTCATTCCAGCTGGAGAGAATGAAAGCGCGGACGGACGAGGGAGCTGCGCTGCTCTGACTGGAGGGGGAATTGAATGCAGTGACAGCTTGGCCGGCCTGACTCAGTCCCTCCCTCTCCAGAGGTTCTCTACCCTACTCCACCCCCCCACCAAGTAGCTCTCCTACAGGGACGTGCTTTTCCTCCCTCCCTGCCGCCAGGCAGCTGCTATAAAATCAGCCAGCAAGTTGCCATCTACAGCATAGCTCATCTATCCAAGTCAGACGTTACTACGACGCTCGGAGCAGAGATGTCCCCAGTCCGAATGTAGCCATGCCGAGAAAGGTAGTAGTTTTGTTAACTAGTTTTAGCTTTAATTTAATTTTCGGAATATTATTCTAAATTTTAACGTAAAGATTTAAACTTAACTTCTGACTTAGAGTCATTTTTATGGCTAGTTAAAACCATCGGCATTTTATGATCTTCCCTCTCATAACTTAAGGGTTTAAGGTCCCGTTTCTAAAAACCGTCTTTCTTTCTGTTTGACTTACAAAATGTAAACAAACATTTATTTTGATCACCAAGATCTTGTAGCATCATTACAGAAGCACAGACTTCGATGGTAGGGCCCCGATTTTGCTAGCTTGATTCAATGTGAAGAGTAGATTTGATCTTGTGCCAGATATCATAGAAACATAATCTGAAATTGAGACTAAGATTAAATTTGTAAGATGCATTTTCTAATTTAGAGGAGTTTAGGTAACTCCATAACTCCACAATTTTCTATTCGAAAATTTTCAGTGAATTTCAATGTAAATTCTTTACTGATATTTATTATCCACGTGTGCTTTCATGTAAAGCTATTCAGTTTATTTTTGTAAAAAGACTAGTTGCTATTGTAAAGTGTTTTCTTTCCCCTGTTTATTAAAACCAAGAGTAGTTTTAAACTCAGTTTGTTTCTAGAGAGATTTAATTTGCTAGTGGGGTGGATCTAACAAAAAATCATTTTATTTAAAGACTAAGGTTAGCAATTAAACCACCCATCTGGTGGCAATGAACCAATGATTAACTAGTACTTAAACTTTCAGATAGGACATAGACGCTCTATTCCTAACCGTGTAGTAGTGACTGCTATGCTAGTATTTTACCGCACAAGTAAAAACGGCCACCCGAAGTACTTCTAAATTTTCCGAGACCACACCAGATGTCGGCACCTCAAGGACCTGTAAGCACCACTACAATCAGCATGAACACCCGGTATATCACCTGGGTATATCACCAGGGTGACCCGGGATAAAAATTGTCTTTTGATGTGAAAACCTTGAATAGTCATTGAGTATATAAATGGAATTCTAGGTCTGGAAAAGTGCGAGTCCTCGAAAGATCCTGAAATGTTTTCCTTCATATTCTTAACAATACAGAGTCAGCACAACTGGTAATTTCTTACTATAAAAGGGTAACTAAATTTTTGACTGCAGGTATGTCAATCCTCAAAAGTACAAATTGCATTATAAATCTTGCAAGCAAATCGCAACATTTAAATAAATTAAAATGGCGGGGGGGGGGGGTGAACAATGGTGGCCTTACTGATGACAAGTGTTCTGAAGCTACTGTTATTTTTCACTCAGTTTTGCTATGTATAGAATTAATATGCAAAAAAGTCTAATTAACCAATTTTATCATTATTTTTTGTGCAGTTCGTATTGATGGTGATGGAAAAATGTCTTAATTTTAATCAGAAATCTTGTTGGAAGTTTTCTATGAAATTTTATGCACTAACCCACAATATATGCTACATTTTATATTCAATTGAGTGAGTTACATTAATATTTCTTTACTGTAGTGTCGATCGAGAATGCACTGATATCGACATCGAGAGAATGCAGAAAGCAGTTGAAGCTCATGGAGGAATAGGCAAGATGTATTATGTCTGAACTCTGTTGAACCTTTGTATGTTAATATTTTACAATCAACTATTGTGAGTATGCCGAAGAAGGAAGGTATATATATTTGAAAACTTGATAATTGTTCCCATTTTATTGGGGGTGGGGCAATTTTGGTTGAGTGGGTTGTACTAACTTATTTAGTTATTTTTATGTACATTAAAGTTTTAATTCAAGGCCATAAAACATTTTTCTCAGCAGCACTCAAATCTGAAAAAACTAATGAGTGAGAAATCTTTTTTGGTACAAAGTTTATTAGTTTTCACAAAATAACTGTTAAATGCTTAAACCTATTGCGTTGGATTTTGCACCTACTGTACGATCCGGGCCAGATTTATACATGGACCCACCCCCTACAAAAATATAATAGGCGATTAATTTTGTTATAGACAGTGTGATCATAAACTAATCGTGAGTTTTTACAAAAATATCAATGCTAAATAAATTCCTTAAGAATCTGTGAAAAAATAAACCTCCAGAAGCATGATATAGCAGTAATGTACCATAAAGTTCCGCAAATGCCAGGGTTGTCCGTTCAATGATCATTTTTTCTACTAGAGGGGCCTACCGAACTTGAAGTGCCCCAGGCCCCCAAGGTCTACATCTGGTCTTGAGATTTCTAGGGGACGGTGGCTTGTGTGTTGGATTGTTAAAATCTGTCATAAAGTGGTAAAACAGGTGAACTTTGTTAGAAACATTGAAAAACCATTGATGCAAAGCTGTTTAGGTTTGGGTGACATTGCTTCAGAAACATATTTTATAACTGCGTTGCTCCAAGTGTAAATGATCATACAGGTTTACCTATTTATATTGGATTGCAATGTTTATCTATTTCATAAATTTTGAAAGTGACGATACGCGTGTCATTTTTGGAATGTTTGGTCCTTTTTTAGAAAGTAATTTACATTATGAATACTGTATCTGATTTAAGAATTTTTTTTATATGTATAAATTGGGTGCCGAAATCCAAGTTTCAGTGGTCATCAACATATTTTAAATTGTTTTAAAATGATTTAAATGTGTGAAGTTTAAAATTATCAAATTGATAATTTGATAATTTTACTTTTCAGACTTGTAGGAATACATTAGGGCTATATTATAAGGCTGTGCCGGTCCCGATTCTGGTACCAGTGGTACCGGTATACTATCCATTACCGGGTTAGTATAAAAAAAAAGTACCGGAACCAGATTTACTTTAATGGATCTTCAAAGTACATGCATACTGTTGTGATTTACTGTCACTTGAGCTATAAAATTATAGCAACAAAATCCATTAATTCACTAGTTTTTCTTTTTTTTTTCTCTCTTTGACAATCTCCCTTCAAACTTACCTTAGCCTACTTCAAAAAAAAAATGCCAGTCTACCAATTACATCTGTTATGGTTTTTTCTGGCTAGTCTATCGATCATCTTTATTGTGTTCTGTATTTATTGCTGTAAAGTTTTTGCTGACCGTATTGGTTGGTGTTAGACTGGTATCGGCATTGAACCGGCAAAGTATCTGTACTGACATCTGCATCAGCATGTAACCAAAAGTTAACAGTATCGAATCCTAATCTTGTAAATGAGAACGGTATTGGAAAATGTTACCAGCATAGCCTTACTATTTTACGATCAGTGATAAGTGACCTTATTCTTTGGTGATGGAGCAGCAATTTTCACCGTGTTTCCAGGCCAGCTTTTTTTGTGTACTTGTGAAATGTAATGAGGAAAAGGACACCAAATAAGATAAACCATAATAGATACTAAATGCACGTTGCAATCCATTACTCCTCAGTGTAAAAAATTTGCCTCAGCTTGGTTGTAGTAAGGGTTGGGCCTATACAACCCATTGTTATTGTTTAAATCTGAAAATTTAAAGAATTTTACACACCTACCTTTGAATAAAATTGCACACATTTCAGTAATGCTAATGATAAAATAATGATTTGTTTTAAATGCTATTGTAGGATATTTAGAAACTGCTTCAATTAGTACAGTCAACAATTGATCTGTGGAGGGTGTGTCATCTTTCAGAATCTAAGATCTTCGTATCCCTTATAATGTTAGGCCATTAAAGTTAAGTGGTTCTCGAGCATCAATAAAAAAAAAAGCATTGGCGCATGTCAGCAGCCTTCGTACGATTTGTATTTTATTTGCTAAGCTAAACCAAAACCAGATCTTTCGGTCATTTGTAGGACTAATATTGGATGGCATTTGTACAGTTGTGGACGCTCCATAATATCTGATTGATATTTAACCTCTTGCCTACCAGCGCGTACGCATGTACGTCATACATTGTCAATGGCGTGCTACCAGGGCGTACGCATGTACATCGTGCTGCCCCATCCTACAACAATGAGTGTTTTTTGTCTGGTATCGTGCCAATCGCTTGTTTGTTTTCGGCCAGTATCATCGTATTATTGGCCTGAACCGTGTTGACGTCATAAACAGTTAACCAATCGAATTTGACAATACATACGACGGCGTTTTTGGTGGATAAATTACTGACGTTTAGGTTCAACAATGGCGCCGCTAAACTGCAGGATACGGTAGCAGTTGAGTGAGCCGTGTAGTTGCGGTTTTTTCAATATTTTGTGTATATTATTGTGAGAAATGTGCTCAAAAGTGATAAATAGAGTGCTCCAGAGTTCAATTTCAACGTCAACGAAAGTCCAGCTGAGGTATACACAGTGCAAGGTAAGAAAAACGCTTCGTATTTACTTTGCATTACGATCATTTTCCGCCCGGCCGACCATGCCGTGAGGATCGCGCCGGCCTTCCGTGAGCTGCTCCTACCGGCTCGTTTCTACTCATTAGGCCTAACAAATATGGGTTGTCCGTCGGTCAAAACCAAGTCGATTTAGAGTTGTTTTGACACATTTTTTAGTTTACTGTGCGACTTGTAAAGAAAGGTAACACCGTGTTAGCTATTTAAATTGTTGATTTTTTTTAACAAAAATTTTTTTTGTGTGGCGTTCACATTCGCGTGCAGACGACGTCAACAAACATTAGGCTACGCTCATAATGTGTTTGCGATGCATAAAAAACCCTTACGACAGTATTTTTTTTTAAATCATCTGTGCGATGTCCACTTTTTATATTTACGTATCTACGTGCATCCCACCCCCTTCCGCCTAGCAAATTAAGTAGCAAAATATTATTTGTTATGGGAAAAAAAACTTGTTGAACGCACAAGTTGCGGTAAAAAAAACTGAGGACTGGGACGAATTTATTTTCAATTCACCAAACTTCTGGAAAACTGTTGAATTTGCGAATTTATTTGGTAAAAAAATATTTCACTTGCATATAAAAAATTAGAAATTTCCATTTTGACCCAAATTTACGGAATGGGCACCAAAATGGTTTATTTGCATGGTCTATTTTGCACCTTTTTAACCTGTCGATAGAAAATCGTTTTCAGAACGCAAATAAAAGGCTGCAGTGAATAATATATAATAAAGAAAATTTATCATTTACTATTTATTTGTACTGCGTGTATTTGTTATTATTGGACTAGTTTAACTTATTTATAATAGTAATTCCTACTATAATACCATTATTTTCATGGAGTCCAATAATTATTAGTACTGTAAGGATATTCCTGGGCCCTTATATTACAAGCACATTGTTGTAAGGATGCTCACTGTTTGCTTATAATTACAATTATTTGATAATATGTTAATGAAAATATATTTTTTCATTAATTTGAAACTAATTCGCGAAATCATAAAAGCTAAAAATGCAATAGCAGGGAAGTAATCTAGTGCAATGCAGGGAAGCAAAAGACATGCTGGTAGCTGCAAGGAGTAAGGCTGAGAGAGCCTGGTCGTCAAGAGGTTAAATTACTGTGGCCATCAGATCAAAAAAAACTTTCCTGGTGCAAACATTGACATATGGTTAAATTTTTTTTTTTTTTAATCCTGGCTTTAAAAATTTTCCACACAGATTGCAGAAATGTGCAATTCTTGAGAACCATTTAATTGCCTTTTGTTTGTTTTAATTCTTTAATGGATTTTCGCAAAACTGCATTGTTACAATTCAGCATAGCTATGGAAACAGTAGATTTTACGGTGCAGATAATTTGAATCCAATACTATTTTTAATTCGGAATTTTTGTTCTGAGAATACTCACTGGTATGAGAGTTAAGATGAAGAAACTGGCACATGCCTAGTATTTTAAATAAATCAGAAACTATTGAAAAGTTACATGTAATATTAGGTGTTTGTATATTAAATATATCCAACCTTAGTTGAAATGTAAAATGACTACACTGTGAAACTTGCTTGTTTTTACTCCTGTTGACAACTGTAATACAACATAAACACTCAATAAACAGACATCAGCTTTGTTGACATTTTAACTAAATTATTTTCTTGTTTTAAAACAAAGGTAACAAAAATATTATTGAGTTTATTGTAAAAAAAAAACGTGTAGTTTTAGAAATTAATAAATATGTAATTTTTGAAATAAAGATTGTCATTTAATATTTCTTCAATCACAGTTATGTTTTAATGTACACTGGCTGACCTTATGCAACCTCTTTGGTATAGTACTCTCAGGGTTTGTAGCGGCCGAAGCTACGACTGCCGAGGTGCTTGTAGCCTCGCCGACATCAAGATGGTTTTTACCTTTAAATTACTTGTCAGGGTGGCGGGTTTTACTTTTCAGGAAACAGCACACTTGAACTACTGGCCCGGTATGGGTAATAGAGCGTCATGGTCCTAACTTTGTAGGCTAATTAAGTAACTTAAAGGGGGGAATTCGCTGCCACCAGGTGGGCGTTTAATTGCAGCCCTGAGGTTAAATAATAAGTGGTTTTCTTAGTTAATTAACTCTAGCAATTAATCTCACTAGTAAGCAACTGGCATTTCACAAACTCTTGGTTTATTTAAAAAACAGTTACATATAAAAACAAGTATTACATTTCGACAAACTAGCATCACAAGAAAGCTTTAAATAAAAGCAACAAGAATTTTTACAATAAATTCGATTTCAAACTTCACATTCAAGATGCAAAGAGTAAATTACAATTTCAACTAGAAAAAGTATTTTGGGAACTCGCAAAAACCCTCTATTAAAAGCAAACCGCGGGAATTACACAAAATAGTCCAAGACTATGTTTCTTAAGTCCGATCAAATCTACAAGTTTAAGATTTTGTGTCAATTGTGCGACAAAAGATCAAATCTACCGATCAACAAAAACGCTTACATGATTTTGGAACAACTGGCCTTCGAAGTCTCAGCTTCTGTAAACCTAATTGGTTTAAGTGATCATTTAAGTGTTTAGATTAAGTTCAAAAAAATAAACACAGTAAATAAAAGCTGTTTTTTAGGAATGGACCGTGAACCCTGACGTTATGGGGGTGGGGGACCAGAAATGTCAATGGCGTCGCCTCCTATAAATCTTAAAGCTTAGGTTAGGTTAAGTTTAAAACTATAAATTTTGAATTAAGAGTCCAAAAGTTAAATTTTCTAAAATAACATTAGTCTTATACGAACCACTACCTTTGCCCGGCATAGCAACATTCGGACAGGGACATCTTTGTTACCGACTCGCGTAGCTAACTCTGGCTTTGAGATCTGTTGAGCGTGTGATAAGGATGGAGGGCTGTGGGGCCTTTTTATGCTAGCAGGTCGGATTCTCGCGACCAAAGCGCAGACGCCGAGGAGAGCTACGGGTGTCTGATTGGTGGAGGGCCAGGAGAACAATGGAAAGTGGGAGGAGAAATCGGCAGAGCAAAGAGTTTGGGTGCCTAGCTGTTTGGAGTGACTGGGGCATTGGAAAACAGGCCAGTTTGAGTGCAATACAAAGGAACATTCGGATTTGGCCAATGCACTATTATAAAATAAGAATAGTTGGATTTAAAAACTTGTAGTGTGGCTTTTGCAATGGGAGAACCACTGCTGCTAAATTAAACAAGCATTTTAAATGGAAGACAACAATGTTACACATCGCTACTAAGGGGGGGACTTGAAGTATTGTTCAAACTCTGGATTTTGGTACAGAAGGATTGCTCAGATGATTTGAATCATATTTAATAGAAGGAATGCCAGTTTGTTTTCCTTTTGGAACGGTAGCTACAGTCGGAGTCGGAGTGCACAAGAATTTATTTACAACAACAACAACAACAAAAAAACCGTGTCCGGTAAAATTCGTGACAACTGTTGCCTTAAAGCTCCGGTAGTGGTGATGGCAAAAGGTTACGTTAAATTATTATAAAAAGAAAAGGTTAAATATACCAGCTTAGTTTAGGTGAATGCTATAACGCATTTAAGTGTAGTTTAACATTAATTGCAGCCGCAGATAATCGGTTTTTGATGGAAGGAAATTTCTCAAATACATTCAAAATCGTCACCTTAAATATCAAACTTAGGGTGTCTGTACAATCAAATGAGGTTAAGTACCTTCGTAGAGGAAGCCCATCCTAATAAAACACTAAGCTAATGTATTTGGCTTTATGCGGAAGGAAAATAAAAGAAAAATAAGTACAATTTTCACAAGTGTTGAATAATGGCGACTGGCGCTTGCGTGCGTTTCGGCTCGGTTTGGTGAAGTTTTCAAATGGCTGCTGGAGCAGAACCAAGATGAAATTTTGGGATCTGTTTCCGGGGTAATGTAGATACAGTTCTTGCCTTAAGGGTTGAAAGTTTCAGCCGAATCGGTCCATTATTCGTGGAGTTACAGATAGCCAAAGTTGGAGTTTTCACGGCGCCGAAGCGCTGAGAAAAAAAAAACTGTTCATTGCCGTAAACGAAAATTTCCCTAATTTTTTTGATGTTTTGAGTCGAGGGCGCCTTTCAAATCAAGTGAAGAACCCTGCTTTCTTTACAAGTTGTAGGAGTGCTTGAAACCATGGAAATGTCCTGGAAAATAAAAATGAAATTCAGGTGTGGAAAAGTGGCGGAAAATTAAGTCCTATAGTGTATCGGGTTTTGGGTGTGCAATGTATGTTGAAACTTGACTTGGTTAACAGAACTTACCATAAATGATCCAGTCCCTGGCCTATACCACCGTAGGAATTTTTGAGTGGACGGATGAAACCTGTTACAGGGATCAGGTACATTATAGTAGATTTAAAAAAAAAAACAGAGTTAGACATCTGAGAAACTTCATCCGAATTTTCCAGCCCCAATTTTCCAATATGGCCATTTTTTCGATGAAATTGAACATACCTCTATGCTTTCACCTGTTCTATCAGATTCCAAAAAGTTACATCGACTTCTGGATGATTAAAACATGTTGTAATCAAGCCACCTGCACAATGATACTAAATTTATGTAAATATGTCAGCCAAAAGTGATTTAAAAAATATGGTGTATGTAAATCAATACAAAATCGTACAGTACTACTTGCATAAAACACTTACAGAGGTTAGCAGTAAGTGCTTTTCGAAACAATTTAACAATATGGAAAGAATTGATCCCCACGTTTCAGAAAATCCTAAGTATGTCTATTTCGGGATATTAGAGGCCTCCCGAGAGCACTTTGAATTCGAAAATCACAGCACACTTCCGCCGCTATTCGAAAATCACTTTACACTTTCGCCGCTATTCTATTGCCTCTTCACCTTTAAATTGGCTTAGGACGATCCGTATCTAAGTTAAACGAATTCAGTTAGGGTTGATGGAAAAAATCGATCACCACCTTTCAGAAATAAGCATATCCATTTCAGGCTATTGAGCGTTCCCAAGAGCACTTTGAATTCGAAAATGACCGTAGGATTTTGCCACTATGCCATTTACTCTTCGCCTGTATATGGACTTAGGACGGTCCGTATCTCAGTTAAACGATTTTGGTTAGGGTTGATGAAAGGACTAGATCCCCACCTTTAAGAAAAGATTAAGTATGTCCATTTCGGGCTATGAGAGGGCTCCTGAGAGCACTTTGAATTCGCGAATCACCACACGCTTTCGCCGATATTCCATTACCTCTTCACCTTTAAATAAGTTAAACGATTTTGGTTAGGGTTGATGGAAACAATAGAAACCTTTCAGAAAATTCTAACCATGTCGGGCTATTAGAGGGGTCCCGAGATCACTTTGAATTCGAAAATTACCACACGCTTTGGCCGATATTCCATTACCTCTTCACCTTTAAATGGGCTTCAGACGTTCCGTATCTAAGTTAAACGATTTCGGTTAGAGTTGATGGAAAGAATAGCTCACCACCTTTCAGAAAATCCAAAGCATGTCCATTTCAGGCTATTAGAGGGCTCTGGAGCTCACTTTGAATTTGAAAATCACCATATCACCACCTTTTTAATAAATACAGCTGTAAACCTATTTACGTTGCCTTTCGGACTTATATGTCAGACTGACTGAACGGAAAATCGAACCCACGACCTTTGAAACCAAAGGCCGAA
>JAHWFP010121638.1:0-11825 GCA_023313725.1 Lithobius niger
CCCCCTAGCACCGTCACTGTATGAAAATAGCTAACCGATTCTGTTACGTCTTTATTGTGGTCCTGTATTTCACTGGGTTGAAATGGCACGAGTACAGCAAACAACTCCCAGATCACTAATCTGCAGCCGTTGATGACTGAGCCACCCCACGCGAGGGAGCGATCGAGGTGTTCCATATTCAAATTCGATCACATTAGTTCAATAAAATATAAATACGTAATGAGGGCTTCCCGAAGTTAATCAGGAATGCAGCGAAAGCCAGTGTGCGGCCATCTAAACGACAAAACTTAACTTGTCATCATATTACCAAAAATCGAACCCCACTCGTACAACATAATTATGTCGACTAGTGATTTGGACAGTGTCGTAGCAACTCGGGTAAGAATGGTCGACATGTTAACGTTATGAGAAGATTCAAGGTTCGATACCCGACCGCACGATGACACGTAACTGTTTTCACGTCTAGATCTAGTTCACACAGGATTTCGCTGCAGTCCGAGGATGCTACGACGGAAATTTGTTTACTTACGTTCAAACATCCGTCGACGGAATTAACTTGGGTTTAAGAGGGAATGAGTTTAAGAAGCAGTTTTGTTACAGATTGCTTACCGTAGTGTTGCTAAGCGACGACTTCCTCCTTCCGATTGGCCATTTCCCGTCCTTGTTATTCCCCTCCAGTTTGAAGGCCGATTTGCGTGGGTCTGCAAAATATCAACTGCAGACAAACTGTGAAAATCTGAGGAATGGACAATTCACTGTAGAAGAGGAGTTTTAACAGTCCAGAGCTCACAAGAAACAAATATCGGGAAAAGTTGGTTAGGTTATACATACCATTCTTATAGATCGACATCACTGTCGTTTTACTTTGGTTTTTGGGGAAAATACTCACAACAATAATATATACGAAACGCCAAAAAGTCTGTAAATCTCAGGCGAATTTTCGGTGGCCAATTTTCTGCCATCTTTGTCAGGCCAAGCCCAGAGTTCTGTTCACAACAGCAACTACAAACATCAACGGAAAAAAAAAAACGTTAAAAAAAAAAAACTCAAATTTGTTTTTTCCGTTGACGTTTGTAGTTGCTGTTATAAACAGAACTCTGGGCTTGGCCTGATGAAGATGGCAGAATGGCCACCGAAAATTCGCCTGAGATTTACAGACTTTTTTGGTGTTGCGTATATTATTGTTGTGAGTATTATACCATTCTTTGCAAATAAAATACCAAAATAATTTTGGGAAATTAATAAAACTGGGCAAAATTTTTAAAAATGACAAAGCAGTGACTTCTTGAAAACAACTATGCTTAAAGAAACAATTGCATTTTCTGTACAAATGGTTTATTTTTCGTCCAAAACTTACTGTAATTTTTGTAAGAATCCCGTGTCAATATTTTTCTGTGTTGATTTAAATGTTTATGTAAGAATACTCTGTGTAAAACATGCCAACTACACGCATGCGCTTTCTATGCTTCGTAGTGGCCTTGGAAATGTTTTGTAAAATTAAAAAACTGAACGAATAGCTTAAACGAAATTCCGATGTTGAACGCTTAATGTTTCGTCGGATCCCCCTTTATCAGACACACACCATTTGGAACATCCCGGATTAAAAAAAAAAAACTGAACTTAAAAAAAAAATTGCTAATTAAATAAAAAAAAAATAAAAAGGCTGACAATTATTAGCGAGTGTATTTTGCTCAATTTATCAAAGTTTTTATGTTAGCGTAGACGAGGTGTAAATTTAACTCGACATTTAAAAAAACCCATCCAATCGGCATTGTACCATTTCTCGGTTAAAAAGAGAAAAAACAAAAGAGTTCAAGGCGCAGCGGAACTTTGTGCAGGGGGACCCTGAGCGAAGCGTGGTGTAAAACCAGGTGGTTTGCATGACCGTCTCCAAACCAAGAGAATACTGGCTTGAATTCCATAACTGACACAAGTCCTTTAAAAAAAACCTGATTAATTCGTTCAGGAGAGGGTTAAACTAAATGGTCACCAATAAATGTTTGTTTCTTTGTTTAAATAGGCAACATTTCTTGGTAATCTCATGTCATTGGAAGCAAACTAATACTCGTGTGTTAGTTTGCATGAACGCGACTCCGTTTTGACCCTTACTATAGAGCAGTGACATTTGCCGCCATATTGGCACCAGTTTGGGTTTTGGAGGGCATAACTACAAGGTGCACTACATAAAAATGGAGGGAAAAACAACGGAAGAGCGGATTTCTCAGGCTCAAACTAACGTGGTTTTCTCCAACAACAAAAATCGCGCGTTTTAGGTCTAAGAAATCACTCTTCACAGCATCGGTTTCAGTATGACGCCCTTCTGTTTCTCTCTGCAGTGACCCTTGCAGCTAACCCGTTAAGGCTCCAGCATAGAGTTATATACAATAACACTACGTCGTGTCACTGCTCTATACTCTGGTTCACGAAAAAATGTTTTCGTTACAGGGGCATGTAGGGAGGGCCATTTAGACCCAGGAAATGCTTAAACCTAGGCCCCTCTCTTGTTTCATTTCCTAGGTATCAGTCATCATGGTGGTGGCGGGGCGGCATAGCAGTTGTCAGGTTTTCTTTATCAACGTGTGAGAGGTGTGAGCTATACGCGCACGCCACGTCGACGACTCCGACTGTAATCCTTGAATTTGCCACGCCGCTGCCGATCAGATATAAAGTCAGCACTGCGCCGCTGTCTGCCGATGCTGTATCATTTCGGGTTTTCAAAACTTAATGATTGTTTTGAGGTAGAAGAAAGATGGAAAGGGGAAAAAAGTAAGGTAAGTCAGATAAGAGAGTATATACAAATACAGAGACGAATTAAAATACCAATAGCCCCCGACAGAACCTCGGAGGTTAGGCTGCATGGGAAACCTCCCGTTTTCCTGTACGGCCAGTACGCTCATGATCTCAGACGTGTCTTTCAAGTTTTATTATACAAAGACAGTGTCATAACAGTGTTCTACCATATCCCCCTTTCAAAGCGACATTTTTTGTGTGTTAAAGGGATATAGCTCCCAGCGCCATTTTTCTCGATCCTCCACATCAAGTATGGCCACAAAGGTCTATTTCCTTACCGTTAGTCTTTCCCTTGCTAAAAATCCTTTTTAAAATGTGGCGTCTAGGAGATTGTCTGTTGAATATAATGGAACTTTATTTACTAACGACCCGTCACTAAATGATGCATTGCGCGCGTACAATAATCATGACGTTTCATCTTTGTGTGTACATCTACTAATTTTCTAATAATTACCATGAGATCTAAAATCTAATAGACTGATGCGGTAAAAATTAAAATTAATTATTCCAATAGATCGCCGAAGCAAAATGATAAGACTCTAGCCTAGAAAATTATAAATTGTGATTTTAAAATGCGAGAATCATTCCGGTTTGTGACGACACAATCGTTGACTTGATTCTGTCTCGTGTATTATTCACAAAGCCAACCGAGACAGCAGCTATGCGAGGAACGCAGCTACCACCCCAGCCGACCTTGGCACTGTAATTGCTCGGATGACGATCTGCGCGTAGCTGTAATTTAGCACGCGGAATGTTATAAGGCAGGCCGGGTGTCCCTTTATAGAAGTTTATTGAACGACAAACACAAACTCGACAAGCGCAAACTGGTACGCAACTAACTTTCACTTCACCGCAGAGATGAGGTCGTCCGCCGTCTCTACAATCCATGCAATAAAACAGCTAATGTCCGTCTGTATGTATGCTGGTGGGCAAACGCTTTGTAACGCGCAGCCAAACTGACAGCCCAGGTTTTTTTTTTTTTTTTTTCACTTTATACTTTTAATTCAGGGAAAGTAGGACGAACCACCGAGGAGGCATTTGCAAAGTGGTTTCATTAATCAAGAACGAAAGTTAAGCGGTGCGAAGACGATCAGATATGCCCTTTTCAAATGGTAACCTAAGGTTTGATTGGAGTTACTGACCCCAAGTAATGATGTAGGGGAGCGTTCTACTGCAGGGTGCGTGGGAGGCAGGCCACAGTAACTACTACCTCCAATGATTGAAGTATGAATGTACACCTTTAGATATGTGGCGCGCTAAGTGCCACCTTTCCTGAAATCAGAGCTTCCCATGCCCACTCCTCCAATGGCGTAAAGACCATTCACTGAACCAGTTATTAAGGTCACAGTATAGTGACCAGTTACTGTACTGCAGCATATCTCGTGTACGATTTTCACAGTTAGCCTTGTTTTCCTCTTTGCGTCATATAATTTGCAGCATTTGTATTTATTTGTCTTCCTTCTCAATTGCCCGTGGCCACGTTCATTCTCGGTCGAATGGAGCCCTCGCGTCACTGCTGTGATCTAAGTAACGGGTTCAGCGAGTCACCTTTGTGCTAAAGTAGGAGTGGCCGTCTGGGGGGACGAGTTGGATTGCCAGTTCGAATCCGGGTCACACCACTAGGACGGAACGAGTGCATAAAGGCGGCTTACTGTACTACGTTCAGAGCTGTATTTAGCCTTGTGTGGGCCCTAGGCACTGAAGTGCTTTTGAGCCCTTCCCCGAATTAGCCTCTTTCCTCGGCCCGTTCCCGTCCCCCCCCCCCAATCAGAAGTTCATGCAAAAAATTCAATAGATAAGTAAATATTTATATTTAGCGAACATATACATTATACAGGTTTATACTTCAGTATGTTTTGGCTGCCTGCATTAGTGGTAGTATATTGGATTGTAAATTATAACAGGATGGGAGAGTCGGTTAATATTGACGAAATTACAAAAATTTAGGAAATATTTGTCTTCGTGACGTGAGTGACCCTCAATAATCAATTGTTACGCCAATTCCTTCACTGAGCTCTGACTCTAAAGTAGGTTTCGAATCAATTTGATTTGATCGAATTCATTCACGATTGGTTTTGTTAAACCCAGATATGTTTTACAAGTGAAGAAGAAATGGAAGTTAAAACGAAAAGGAAAATAAAAAAAAAATTCTTTTCATCTTCTTGTATGGGCCCCTCGGATTTCTTGGGCCCTAGGCACGTGCCTAGTCTGCCTATTGGTAAATACGGCTCTGACGTTATTTCCAGGGACGACGCTAGAATCACTTTATTGGGGAGGCGGCAGTGGGACAGCAATTTTACATGGGGGGGGGGGGGGAAACCAAAAAAAAATCTTTTTTGGGGGTGGCCCCCCCCCCCCCCCCCCCCCCAAAAAAAAAACACTTGCAATCCTCTTTCTCACAACCTCGCTCACACCGAACGTTCGTAACTGCTTTATGCCCCATTTTTGGAGAATACTTTTAAATCCAGCTGAAAAAAAAAGATGAATTTACTGCTCTCACAGTAACAACTAGGCTCGAGTGACGTAACCTCAAGTCCTTCCTGTCGCTGTGAAAGAAACTAACGTAGTTTTCTTAATAAATAATCAGACTTTTCTTCGTTTATACGTTCGATTTTGATCTGATGGGTGGGGAGGGGACCGCCAGTTTGGCGACCCAAAATATGGTGGGGCGAGCGCCCGACCCCTCGTCCCCCCCCCCTTAGCGTTGTCCCTGGTTATTTCTAGTGTATGCTTTTCGCTGTTTGGCTCGTTTTTCTCTTTCAATGTTAAGATCAATTCAGCATATCGTATAAACATTTACTGGCCAGTAGATGGTCTTCGCCGTAATGGCGGGCGAGCTATACAGTTAGGTCATCGACCATCTGCCAGAAAACAACTGAAGGATAGTACGAAACACTATCGACTTGAATTCATCCTTAATCTTCTTCTTCACCTGCCATCTCCCGACACTATTATTACAATGGAAACCGCAAAAAAATCTTTATTGTTTGAAGTAAAAGTATTAACGGATCACGGAAGGTCAAGAGCAGATCGATTCTACGAATAGTTAGATGACGTGTTGCGATTGGGGATTCAAAACAATTTTAGGCATTGCTCATTCTCTCCTGGAACAGTACAGCTGTTCGATCATGCGAGTCACACGAAGGATTATAATTTTGATGAGGTTTCCGACTACTGCACGCCGTGTGATTTCCGTCCCATATCAACGCAAAAATGTGCGTAGCAGTGCAAATTCCAGTTACTCGAGGTATTTTCTAAATCCGTAGTAATTTATCATCCCTCCCGACTCGCCAGTCTCGACCGTTGGGGTCATCAATGGTTAGCACTATCCAAAAACAGAAGCCGTTTTATCAGTCAACGACAAATCGAATGCAACCGAAAGGCAATCTAACCTAAAACAACGTAACTCATCTGATTTTAGTTAACCATTTTTTTGACAATCGATTAATTAAGCCTTTTTAGCGGCCCTAAATATTATATTCTGGTTTAGAGTGGCGCTGCTTAGTTTTCACCCCCCCTCGGTCTCGACCGTTGACTCGAGCTAGCAGACCGGAACTACCGGAAGTACGCTTGGATAGTTGGCCAGTGACGTCACAATGCTCTTTCTGTTGCTCCGTACTTGTCAGTCACACAAATATTAAGCATGACACGCAAATGGAAAACTCTATGGCTGTATCTCACGCTATTATAACTCTTTTCTAATACACATTCAATGGGTCTCCTGACCAGACCAAACTCACGAACTCAGGAGAACCACTGAATCTTTACCTTTTCACTCACAAGTTAATTACATCCTTTTCTAACATTCAAACAATAACAAGTTAAACAAGTTAGTTACTAGCCCAAAATAGCTGAAGGGAAGAAAAAAAAAACCAAGGCCAAAAAAACGGTGAAACTGAAATGATAACAAAAGGTGTCAGCAAGTTGATAAATAAATACACAACCTTCAAGGACAATTTCTGAAGTTTTCAGTTTTCAGTGGTGCATATGGATCTAAAAATGCGGATATAAGTGCATTGGCGTAGCCATGAATTTTGTTGTGGGGGGGGGGCGGGGGGCCCGAGGGGGCAGGGGCGTATTGGGAGGGTAATTTAGGCCCGGGAATTTATATGTATGTTTAATCTAGGCCTCTCTCTTGTGACATTTAGTAGAAATCACTCATCGTGAAAAAATTTAAATAGACCCTCGGAGCATTGGCCCCCACCGGGAAACCTCCCGTTTTCCCGTATGGCCAGTGTGGCCCCGGAAGACGCAAAACAATTTAGAATTCAAAGTAGGGTCACAGAATTCAGCTAAGGAGTCTGGGAACGCGGTGGATGGGAGTGCTTTCATTCCCTCGGAGCCCTGTTGTATATCTGGTCCGAAACCGAAACAGAATTTTCGGTTTTTACTAAAAACCGAAACCGAAACCGATTTGGATTTTGTGTCGGTTTTTCGTACGGTGTTCGAAAAATAAAAAATTGATGTGTTTTTCTAATTTTTTTTTTAATAATTGCCATTTTCTACGTATAAATGACAGCAAAGCTCCTCATCATTAAAAAGAAAATAGTAGAGGAAAATGATGCCACAGATATACCCATGGTCTATGACGCTGCTGAAAGTGAAAGCAGGAGCTAGAAGCTAGTAATAGTACTGATACAAGAAAAAAAACTAAAAATAGCTGGTTGGGGTGGATGGTGCCAAAAACCGATACCGAAACCGGAACCGCGGGTTTTGTGAGCGCAAAAACCGAAACCGGAACCGAAGTCAACAAAATGAAACCGACCCATCCCTAATATCTGCTCATTTTCAGCTTTCTTTTTTCTTTTTTAATGCTCGTGTGGCTGAACCGGCTCAATTTTGAACATTACCAGACTTTTTTTGAGAGAAGAAATAACTGGTAAAGGGAGGAGCCATCCCAGGAATTTGAACCGGGAAACCTCCAATCATCGTAGGAGACGAAAGATTGTCCAGAATAGCTCCCATAGCTGCTGAAGGAGCATGGGAGCCTTTCATACTACTCTGGTCGAAAATCCAGGCGAGGACTTTGCTGAGGTCCCCTTTCCAGGGGTTCGTCCAGATCGACAAACCTCCACTGAGTGCTCTCACCGCTCAGCCACAATGACCACATTGACCGATGAGCAATTATAGTTCGATTGGAACGTGCGTTAAAAAAATAAGATAACACTCAGAATTTCTACAGTGGCTGTAAATGCCGTATTAGTCATCTCTTAGCAAATTTTATATTTGTACGATTTTTCGAAGAAGGCAGTATAGGGCCGTCTGCCTTTTACACAACGCCCCTTGCGGCCCTGATATCAACACAGTGACAGAAGGATGGAAAATGTGCTTGTTTTTCTGTTTGACTAATTTTGCAATTAGTTCAAATGTTGCAAAAGCTAAATGGACGCAGGATGTACGAAAATAGGGAGTTAATATATCATTTTAAGTTTTTTTTGTATTTGGCAAAATTAATTCAGTACCGGTAGTCCGAAAAGAAAAACGCCAATAAAAATAAATGTCTAGCCTTATTCAGGGGGTGACGAAAACATCTGATTATAAGGCGGGGGGGGGGGGGACGGGAGGACAGCATTAGTTAACCCGCCTCCCCTCATCGACTCTACGCCAATCTCCAAATGGTTACTTGGTATGAGCGCACAGGGGGAATTTTGCATAATCGAGTGCACGAATCGTAAAGCGAGAGGACATTTACCTCTGGCAGTGCGCAATCAATCAGAACTGTGGGGGTTGGGGATTGCTACCCTCGCGGGAACGATAAACATCCTTGAGATCCAGAGAACTGTCGAACAGACACTCGCTGCCGAAAAATACGAAGACCGAGTGTGCGCTCGCTCATACGTGTGCCTGTGCTTGTGCCCGTGCACTCAACAAACGGTGCGCTCAACACACAGTGCGCTCGATCTACGTGCGCTACGAGCACCATGCCCTCCAATTACACCTTGTTTCCCTTCCGCTATAGATTATTTCTTTGTCTTTCTGCATCTAGATTCCAACCCTCTCCCTAAACAACAAATTACTTCATGGTAGCTTAATAGTCCTTTAAAAAAAATGTCTGTCATTTCTAGTTTCGTTCGTAGCCATCCTGCTCTTTAGCTATACGCAACGACTTTTGATTTCTAGGCTCGTTTGATTTCCCTCAAGATCAAGATCAAGGTCATAGGCCATGCAAGGGAGAGCCTGTAGACTAATAAAACACCCGACCGATGTTCAAATTACACAGAGGTTTGCACCCACACGTACGTGCATGCGTGGGGTCGAGTGGGGGCAATCTGCGTAAACAATTCGTAAAAGAAATCTATTTTTGTACTCGCGAGACACAGGGGGGTCTGTAATAGCTCCTTTGCGTAGCATTTCTGACTCACTTTCCATCTTATTTCATAAGATGGTGACTGCTTAGCGCCACTCAAGTCCAGATCTCAGTACCTAGCGCCACGTTCAGACACATGTGGACAGGGCTATCGGGAAGTCGGGAAATCTTCCGAAGGACTTTCCACACCCACAGAATGCACGAGTTTACGTTGCTTGGGCCGGTCGGAATTAAAAGATAAAATTTCCGAAAACGTAGAGTACCGTACGCGGGAGGTGAGGTGTTCGAATTGGAGCACTGTTTATCAGCCATTCCTGACCCAACGTACGTCCACTGTAAAGGACACATTGATACACATTGAGTACGTTGATTTACTCCATTGTGTGGGATCCCTCCTAGATCTATCTGATAACTCAAATGGAGCGAGTGCAGCCAAATTTTGTGAGGTATGTTTGTTTCAAAGTTGGGATAAATCGCGATAAGTACACGTACGAAAAGCTATGGAAAAGTTTTCAAATTCCAACCTTAAAGCAATTTCGAAAATCTTTTGGTCTAAGTTTCTGATACAATTTACTGCATAATAAAGTTTGTTGTGCTCAACGTCGTTTAAGAAAACTTTATATTCATGGCCCCTCAATTGCGATACTTCAGGACCAACAAAATTTTCTGCATAACTTTCAAAATTATCCTTGTGAGCCCGCTTCCACCATGATTCTACTGTTTTTTTTTATTTTTGTTTTTTTTACAAAGAGTCTCCACAACAGTTTTGATGTCGTCATTAGGAAAAAACGACCGAAATCGAGAGACCACCGAATCGACGCTGCCTTCTTGTTCAGCACCACTCAATTGCGGCTTATGATGACCAAAATAAAGAACATGCCTTTTGTCAGTGCTAAGAAAAAGGAATTGCAGTTGAACCCTAATTCAACCCCAAGAGTGAAAACTGCAAAAATTGTACCCTTACTTAAAGGCGTCTGTTAACCATTTCGATCGCGTTGACCTTATTCTAAACACAGCATCCACGTTCCCGATTCTCCGTCATCCAAAAGGCTGATGTGGGTCACGTGATCTCGTTTTAGTTACGTTATCGTGGTGCTGCTGCGAATAGTGTTATTCCATTTTTAGTGTACCGCTAATTTTCTTTATATTGCTCGAAGATTCGACGATGCTGCATCTAGGAGCTGAAAATGTGAAAAGGCGCCTTTAACCTTCAGGGACGAGTCCAACATCGTGCGAATAGTGCAGCTGCTGCTAAAACGTTTCCCATCTTCTTGCTAAAACGTTTTAAGCTCCCTCTGACGTTTTTATCAAGAGAAGGGAAGAAACGAGCACTTTATGAGAGATAAGTTGAGGGGAGATACATTTTTTTTGGAACACCAGGGCAAAAATAAAATTTACTTTTGTATTACATCAGGACAAAAAAAAAATCTTCGTATGAAAATTCGGTATAGCCCTCTCGTTAACAAAAATCTTGGGCCCCTCAACAAAAAACTAAGAAGAGTACCAAATAAAACTTTTCATAGTTTCTTTACGACCTCCAGTTTTTCCTACTGCAAATTAAGTCCATCATCTTTCCGACTTTTGGTTGGGGTGCAGGAGGGGCGGGGAGGCGAAGCCCGCCCAACACCTTTTTACGTCCGACACAGACTCGGTATTGGTTCCAATCCCCTACAAATATAAAACTAAGATCCTTAAGAATTTCAATTTTTTTTGGGGTAGTTTTAACCGAAAATCTTGTCGAACATTCCTGTGTTCGTTTGTGGTTTTTGTGTTTGTATCATGACGATATTCTTCCAGGCTTATATTTCTGAAGCATTCCTGAAAACTGAGAAAGTCGTCGGAAGAACGTTGATTTTAAAAGTGACATAAACAGGTGGTTGGGTTAGGGCCCCATCTAGAGCGGGGCCCTAAACGGGCATGCTGCCCACGTATGTCTTGGGCCGTCTGGGTGGGGGTGGGGTGTTATGTATTAACCCCCCCCCCTCCCCCCACACACACCCCCCTACATATTTTCGACCCGTAACTGAACAACAAATCAGGAAGTAAAATCATTGAATTTATCGCGGAAGCATCGGCGGAACCGTGATGAACACAATTCTGTTTTTCAATGGCGCTAACTACTAAACCGTTTCGACGGCCATGGGAAACATTATCCAAGCGTTGTACTTTACCCATAACCGTTCCCCTCCCCCTTCCCCCCCAGGCTCCCCTCCTTAACTGCCTTTAAGTCTGTTTGAGGTGATCGACCGCACATTTATGCTCCATGCTGATTTAAACAGCTGTCGTAGAGTCAGCAGACTCGGCGTGTAGCAGTAGAAGCAGTAATAATAACAGCTTCCTCCGTAGTAGAGGAGAAACTAGTCGAAAAATAGTTGGCGGATTAGTCGAGAAGTCTGTCCACAAATTGCAATAAAAAAAAAAAAGACACAAACGTTTTAGGGGAAATAATTTTCGACGATAGCCGAAATAATGAACCTATATGGAACGCAACAAAGTACCTCGTTTAAGCACCGAGCATTGAAAGAGCGCCGGTCTCGAATTCGCTCCTGCCCACAGCAAAAATAACCGGCGACCAGGCGCTCTTTAAAAAACAGAATGCCAATTTTTTACACTGTCCTTTGACACGTAACCAAGCTTATGCATTTTTTATCATCCGAAAGCGAAACCATGTTATGCCGTCAAGCTACGAAGTAGTCCCTTGTCGTACAATAAATACGGATGCAAACCT
>JAHWFP010121638.1:12643-39464 GCA_023313725.1 Lithobius niger
AAAATCGTACTTCAGGTTTATCCCCCCTTAATTTAGGTAATTACCGAACATATAACGAGCCAGTAACGGCCAAACATGTAGTTGGAAGTCAGGATATGCTTCTAGATGGTCTGTGGGGGTTACCCAACATTTTTCTTTGATATGGGAGAACCAGTCTAATTCCAATAAATCTAGTTACAGCTGATGTTTTTCACTACTTTGGTGCCCCAGGAAATAAAGTTTACTGTGCCCACAATTATAATTTTTAACCTGACAGATTACCTGCTGTATAGGACTGAAATCCGCTTAACTAAAGCGTGTAAGGGCGCGTTTAAGCAACAAGTCATTCTCGCTCGCCGAATGCTATTTGCTAGTCAACCGTTATTTATTTATGATTAGTTACCCGTTGCTACTAAATGAATGCGGTAATAGATAACAAATTGTATGTATTATAAATGACAACACAGGTAAAGAACAAAGTGCTACAGTAATTTTAAACATTGCTACAAGATTGTTGTCATGTCACGCTATTTTCAAAATTTGCGATTCGCCATCAAACTACAGCTTCTAGCAATGATCAAACGTTGGTAGAATAAATAGCTTCTCGCAGCGAGAATTCAAAATCCAACATGGCGTCCATTTCGTGGCTATCGAATCGAAGACAAATCATCGAATGCCGGCATACAAAAAACAGTCCGTCGTCTTGTGCTGCAGTAAAAATTGTTTTCTTGTTGTCATAAATCGACGCTCAAATGTTGCAAGCATCGTACACCGTGTCACGAGGCACGAGGAGAAGATTTGCGTCTGCGTCGTTGCTATGGTTACTAATACGCATAGACAACTCGAAAGCCGCGTACTCCGGTAAAGGCGAGTAGCAGCCATCAGATTTAGTATTGATCAAGTAAAAACTAGTGGGCGAGAAAACTGTCGTTGCGTAAACGAGCCCTAAGGGCGCGTTTTTGCAAGCGACTCGCCTTTGTATTCTCGCAGCTAGAACTGAATCGTGATGGCAAAGGTGTTGTTACCATGGTAACAACGCTACCTGGATTAGCTAAATCCGACATCGTTTGAGTAAACACTTGCAGTCTTATAATCCGTGCCAATAATATAAAGAATTCCTCATGACGAAACAATTTTCCCAAACGCTTCTGAACTCACGTTATTTGATGTTTTCGTTGCGAGGTGGAAGACAAAACCGCCGCCATGTTGGAATTTCAGATGGTTTCTAGCTTCTAGCTGCGAGAATGTAAAAGCGAGTGGTTGCGTAAACCCGGCCTAAGGCTGTAAAACATTTTTCTGTGACCTTACTAAACTCTGTTCCCATTCTATTCGGTCAGTGAAACGTCTCAATTAGCACTCAGTGTCTTGACCATTTCCAATTGTACTTGGAAGAAAGTTTCTTCGTGCTTCAGTAAATAAACTGTAATCAAGCATTTATAAGCCCAATAGTTTACTGTTAATTAATAAAAAAAAAAAAAAACGTGATTTTTCTGCGCTGGAAACGGCTGTCGAGTACTAGGGGCCGTAAGTATCTTTGACTTATTCCTAGGGTCGATGTACCATTCTTGTAATGTTTTGTTTCCCATTTTCAAGCTAAGGTTTGATTTGACAAACCCGATGATATCGAAGCTTTCTTAGACAGTTTGTCTGTTGTCCAAAAAAGCTTCGATATCATCGGTGGCTTTACTTAGATCATTAAAGGGCAATTACATCCATTTTGACATGCATGTTTGACTTTTGGATCACTTACACAAGAATTGCGGTAAGAAAACGTTACTTACGTCAGATATAACAATTTAATTACTGCATACCAAAACACGACACGGAGATCGCCATTGTTTTGCTGGAACGCTCAGAAATTAATGCCGACAGATGTCACTTTTCGATTTCGACTCGTAGCCGATTGAGATAGCTGTATTGATTGTGAGGAGCTCAAGCTTCTGACGGCCTAAGCTGGCCGTTAGTGTAGTGGCCAGCTAAGGCCGTCAGACGCTTGAGCTCCTCACAGTCAATACAGCTATCTCAATCGGCTACGAGTCGAAATCGAAGAGATCCGTCTGTCGGCATTAATTTCTGCGCGTTCCAGCAAAGCAATGGCGATCTCCGTGTCGTGTTTTGGTGATGCAGTAATTAAATTGTTATATGTGACGTAAGTAACGTTTTCTTACCGCAATTCTTGTGTTTAGTTCAATTGTGTAAGTGATCCAAAACTCAAACATGCATTACAAAATGGATGTAATTGCCCTTTTAGTTCTTAGGTGGCGTTAGTTAGTGCAATGGCCTTTCAATATGTTTTTGATGGATTTCAACAGGTATAGCTAAGCATAACCCCCCATCAGCAGAGTTTCTTCTGTGGGTAACGCAATTTTTTTTTTGAAGACATTATTTATCACGTCATGAAATATCTCCAGGCTAAAAATAAATCATACAAACGCCCCATAAGGATAAAGGGTTCCATCAAATATTTCGCCATAGAAAGAAGTGATGTCAGAAACAAAATGGCTGCCACCAAATTTGTGGTCCGAACCGTGATGTCTCAAGCTTAACACTGACAATCACCAAGGTGTCAGTTAAGATTGAGTGATCACGGTTCGGACCACAAACTTGGTGGCAGCCATTTGGTCTCTGATATCACTACTTTCTGTGGCGAAAACTTGATGGGTCCGTTTACCCTTATGGGGTTTTTGTGTGATATCACTCCTTTCACAACTCTGAGAAAAAACATATGGAGCCTATGTTGTCCTTTCTTTTCTTTATTTCTGATATTAGGGGTCAGAAACAAAACCCACAAAGGTGAAAGAACCCCCACGTTTCATCCAAGCAAAGTAGTGATACCCGAATAAAAATTATTGCCATCAAGTTTTCCAAAATACTACACCTAACAGGACGGATAAAATGGTGCATCAATAATTGTCTGGCTTTTGACAGTGTTACTTACAACAGGGACGAATTTTTGGATCGTTCATAAAAAAAAATAGCATGGCAGACGATTACAATCTTGGCTTTTAGCTCCTCTCCAATAGTCAAACCAGAAAAGAGCACAATTCCTAGCCAAATGTGAACTGAATGCCAAATTTCAGCCAAATCGGTCACATAAATAATTTTATCTTTTCCAAAAACGGTGCACCCCCACAAAGAGTAACTTTCTCGACAATTTTCTCCAACAATAAAATTATTCCAGAGCCAAAAACACGCATGTAGTAAAAAAAAAAAAAAAGGGAGCGGGGGACATTCCTAGTAATTTTCCTTTTTAACTGCTGACGTTATTTCTGGATGGAGAGGGACGATTTTGCTAGGCAACTCCTATAGATCTTTTTAGACACCATAATGATGTGAACATAAGAGTATAGACGTGAATTGCGGGGTTATGGACTTGGAGAAACAGCTAGGAAGCCAGGGGGAGTCCAAGTGGTGACGTAGAGTTCATTGTTTTGAATCTTAGTCACGTCACTAGTTAAATTGTCCCTATCATCGTCGACAACACATCACCTAAATGAAAACTAAGTACGCAGTAAAGTTTTATGAATCTTATTTAAAGAAAAGCAATAATTACCAGTATTAATAACAAACGAAGAAACACTATGTAGCCAGCACTTTCTGCTCACTTGTTACCCTTCGCAGTGAACAGTATTGGCTCCATTTCGTGTTTCATTTATTACGAATCTCAGCTGTTTTTAGTATACGACTGCGCGGTTATGGAATTACGTTTACCCCGGTGTACAATTAACGGGGGGAAAACTTTTTGTATGTTTACAATCCTTGTAGTTATATGTGTCTATCAACTGTAAGCAACTAAAAGCATATCTTATAATGTCGAGAATAAATTTTAATGCTGCCGAAATCTTGAAAAAGTAAAGGTAATGTGCGCTGATTGAGTGAGCGAAGCAAACGAAATCAGCGTTTGTTAGCTAGTGTGTGCAAAAATGGGATTGAAGAAACTTAAGCATGTGAAGCATGGTCATACAATAAGCCAAACCGCGTTAATTTGGCTCATCTAACGGCTAATTGGGCAATGGTAAATTTGAAAATTATCAATGTGAAAATTTATAAACAGACAATTCCTCAAAAAAAAAAGTAGGGAAGAACACGGTGGTAACCTTTTTTACGTTCACAGTCCTTTTAAAGTTGTGATATCCAGCCAAAACCAAAACTAGTGTAAAAACCCGCCAAGTTTCCAAGAAGGATCGGCCTTTGAAGGTAGTGATATCATTCACCCAGAGAAAGGCCGCCAAGGTTAACCCTATATTAGCCAAGTTAATCGCACAGAATAATACTTTGAACGTTAAATGAAAACTCAAAGATTGCTATCACGAGTAGCAATGTTGCAGTTTTCATTTAACTTTCGAATTATTCGTCGGTGCGATTAACTTGGCTAATAGAGTTAACCTTGGCGGCCTTTCCTTGGCTGAATGAAACACTACCTTCAAAGGCCGATCCTTTTTGGAAACAAGGCAGGTTTTTATACCAGTTTTGGTTTTGGGTGGATTAAATTTACCCCTGTGAATAATTAACGGGGGGAAAAAAAACTGCAAAATAACGACACATGTACGAAATAATGGTAAAAACTGCCAAATGGGTTTAATTACGAAATTTACCCATTCTACAAGCTGGTATAACATAATTCCAATAGACACCAGACACACATTTCAACATATTAGGGCATATTAAAAAACATTTCACTGTAGTGCAATTATGTAATGATTACTATTGGCACGTGGCGATAGGCCAGAAGTCGCAGTTTTATCGTGCGAAAAAATATATTTAAGCGCCGTAATTTGGAGAAATGCCAGCCCCCGGGAAGTACGAAATATGAACGGGCTGCTGCGTAGGTTGTACTTAGACTACACTTTAATTAGTACGAACGGAAACCATGGTAACGGAAAGGGCTGTGAAGGCTTTTGTCCGAGCAAAATAGGCTGTTGTGGGAATTATACCGGAAATGGTGAATTGTTATTGGTTTGTGAATGTGGCAATACAGGAAAATAATCATAAAATGTCCGCCGCTGGTTTTATTTACAATATAACGTTAACGTTTCTGGTGTCAGGCTACACAGTAACAAATCACAGACCGTAAAATAAAACTCAAATTTTTTATTGGCAGTTAATTCCCTTTTTCTCCTGTTGATAAGTTGTGGCCTTAAAATTGTGGCCACAACCCCCCCTTCCCCCCCAAAAAAAAGTAATGTATGTATAGGCCTACACATCATTATCAATTGCTTTCGTTGTAGTCTCCAGGCTTGGTCTTCAGGTAACCCCTCCATAAATTTCTAAAACGAGCATACTAACATAACCATCTTCAGGAACGGCGTTAGTGGCCTCAAGCCCTGCCTGTCTCCCTGTCCTTCGGGCTAAACAGATTATTACTATTATATTATTAGTCGGCAGTTAAACTAATTTGGCCTTAACAGTAGCAAACCAGCAAATTTGTTTTAGCCGTTGTTGCGCTAGATTTAATCATTGTTCTAAATATCGTTAATCAGGACTCAAAACTATCGTGATATATATTCATAAATGTCGAAAATGTTGGATATTTGATACCTATCCGGTAGGCCACACAGTGTGGTCCACAAAAAAACTTATGTAAAAATCATTTCAAATCAAAAGTTTTTTTCTAATTAAAAAAAAAAAGAGCAATTAATAGGGACCAATTTTCTGGATTCAAAATCCATTTCTCATACCGAAAAAATGGATTCTATTTTTAGAAATTTTCGAAAAAGAACTTGAAAAAATATCAATTATCATTCGGTGTACCCAGGAAACATTGCGATATTTACTATTGTGCATGGTGGTAACACCGAACGAAAGTTGACATTTCTTTTTCAAAAATTTCGGAATCGGAATAGGAATCGGAACGGAGGTACATTTTGGATCCAAAGTTGTACATTTAACCAGCTTTTTTTTTTAAACTTGTAGTAACAAGTTTGGACTTTAAAAAAAAAACTTTTGTCATTGCGATTTTTGTGGATTATGTTTGTTTTCCTTTTTATTTTATTGATATTTTCCTGAGTACGTCCACCCCTACAAACCAATATTTCCTTGTCTTGATCTTATATTCCTTTTTTTTTATTTTTATTTTCCTGAGTGTGTCCACTCCTACAAACCAATCTTTTCTTGTCTTGTTTTTATATTCTTTTTTTAATTTTTATTTTCCTGAGTGTGTCCACCCCTACAAACCAATCTTTTCTTGTCTTGTTCATGTTTTCCTTTTTTTTAATTATTTTCCTGAGTACGTTCACTCATACAAACCAGCCTTTTCGTGTCATCTTCTTGTTATTATTATTATTTTCCTGAGCATGTCCGCTCTACAAATGTTTTTTGTTTGTTTTGTCCTGTGTTCCTTTTTTTAAAAATTATTTTCCTGAGTACGTTCACCCATACAAACCAGCCTTTTCTTGTCACGTTCTTGTTATTATTATTATTTTCCTGAGCATGTCTGCTCTACAAATGTTTTTTGTTTGTTTTGTCCTGTGTTCCTTTTTTTAAAAAATTATTTTCCTGAGTACGTTCACCCATACAAACCAGCCTTTTCTTGTCACGTTCTTGTTATTATTATTATTTTCCTGAGCATGTCCGCTCTACAAATGTTTTTTTTTGTTTTGTCCTGTGTTCCTTTTTTTTAAAATTATTTTCCGATTCATTCTGTCCAAGCCCTTGCAACACAGCCAGTTTTGCCTTTAAAAATAGTCCATCTTTAATTCATCTTTAATTTGCAGTTATTACCTAACTTAATTTCAGTGTCTTCTTTATCTTGATTTGTCATGAAGAAGCGCCTTAACATCGTGCTATATAATAATATTTACCAATCTTTCTGCTATCTTTGTTCATTAAGCAAATGTTATTCTAAAGATTAGCAGTTGGGCTTTAGGTTCCTTGTATATTTCCCGCCCATTTGGAGAGCGGGAGGAGGCGGGGAAGCGTCGTAAACGGTTACTGTTATCAATATTGACCTTGAATATGTTATAATAACACCATCTGCAACTTTAGTGCCTTATCGATGGAGGCAGCCATTAATCTAGGGAATATTTATACAGCCCCATTTCCAATCTTCAGCTGTCGTATTCATGTTTCATAATGCTGAATTGTGAGAAGGATAATCTATTATTATTTTTTTAGACATCTGCCTATGATATAAAAACCGCAGACCATAAAATATAACATCATTGGGACTTAACTGCGCCGATAATCTCAAGCCTTAACGCGGATTCATCGGATAGCTGAGTTTAATTAATGCGAAAAGGCTAAAACGTAAAAAGAAAAAAATCCTTAAAATCAGCGAAACAATGCTTAGTTTGATTGATTTTTCGTTTCGGTATAATAATGGGATCAAATCCATATGTGTTTTGCAGTTATGAGTTAAAGTTGACAACTTTTCTTTTTTTTTAGTTGCTTTTGTTTTCCATTTTTTTTCTTTTTCTTTTAAATTTGTTCTTAATCGTGGACGGTTGGATTTTAGAAACCCTGTTCCACTTTTAGTCTTCTGTACAGCCGTACCGGCTGAGAAGACTATTGCAACGACTTTGTCCGTCCGTCCGTCGCTTTTTTCAACTTCGCAACGGTACCAGAAATTGACGACCACTGTTTACAACGTTCGATTCAGTGTCAAAAGTTAGTTAAATAACATGGCAAATTAAAACATCGTTGCCTCCTTATAGCTAATAGACTTCTTCGACGTAACTAAATTAAATAATAACATTTCATCGTCGAATTGAAATCCTAAAGATTTGTGTTAACACAGCCGTAAAAACAAAAACATTTTAGCTTCGTTTAAAAGAGTCTTGTCGCATTGTTGCATGAATGAATAGGCTTAACGATCGAACCAAATTCTCCATTAGGCCTATCTGCTACTTACGACACTAAAACTGCCGGTAAAGAAATTAGGCCTAACAAATGAAAAATAGATCTAAATCACGTTACCATGGCAACGTCAATAGTTGCTACGAGTCGCTGCTGCAGTGTTTCTCCTGTCCCTTCCCTACTACCACTGATCTATATAGGCTACGTTGCGCATTACGTTGTTACACTAAAGGTGTGCGCAGAGGCATCCCGTGTTGCAAAAATGAATATGCTTACTATATGCAATCCAAATCTCCGTTAGTTGCTACTTACGAAATTAGGCCTAAACGCTGACAATTATGCCTAAAACGTAAAATAGGCTTAAAAGCTAACACATTTGTAACGAGCAATTCTAATGGTTACTGTTTTTAATTATATAATAGATAGCTGTGGTAGTGCGTGATAGAGGTGTGCGCCTCAACATTGGAAGTGGAGGAACTGTACAAAAGACCAGTGCGACTAGATAGTCGCTGTAGCCCCTTGTTATTACTGTTATTACGCTATTAATACTTTTCGAGTATGTGTGTAGTTTTTTTTTTTTTGCGGGCCCCTTACCCAAACGCGAGCTTATGCTGTTGAGGTGAGAGGGTTCGACTTTTGTAATGCATTCTTGCCAAATTGTAGTGAAAATAAATTCTAAACTCTCTAAGCTAAAAAAAAAAACCAAAACAAAACAAACAAAAAACTAATAAGTTAAAGTTTGTTTTGCCTGTTATTTTCATGGATTCAGGGATCCATATCCTCAGATGGTCTTAAAAACTTCGCTTTTTGTGCGTAAAATTTTAAACACCTGTGGCGGCGCTGAATCCACGAAAACTAACAGTTAAAATACCCTTTTTCCTAATACAGCCGTGTGAAAAGTTAATCAAGTTAAGTAAGACACACGCTAGGTCGCCCGTCAAAATTCAGTGATAAAATTCCGTTTTATCCAGATGAAATGCATGGCGACCACTGGAGACTTCTTTTGCAGCTAAGGCAGTTTGTCCGTTTTCAAGCATCTGAGGAAAAATAACAATGTGACATGCAAGGCTAAAACTTCTCTTGATCGGCAGGCTTTGGTCGCCTGACAACATAAAAGTAGCTATTAGTGACGCAGCTTAACGTATTCTTGTTTGTTGGGGGGGGGGGGGGGAAGGTACAAAGTTGATATAACGTGAATAACGTTGATATTTGCCTAAGTGACTAGTTGGTGATTATACCACACGCCATGGCTGTTTGCTGTGACGTGCATATCACGTGACTGGGCTAGTCCAATCAGACGGCAAAACAGCCGTTGTTCTCGTTCGTTATTGGTTAACTCGTGGTGACGTCACGACAAACAGCCATTGCGCATGGTTCAGCTAATTTCAAGAAAATAAATTCTTCCATACGGTACATAAGTTGATATTTGCAGATAGCAGTCTAGTTTCACCGTGGGACATGTCTTTTGGTTGTTTTAGGGGTTAGGGCAAGAGGAAGATGAAAGTTGCCAGTCAATTTCAATACTATTTCAAGGGTAGAGTTACAGCATTTTGTTGTTCAATTGTTTTTTTTTTTAGGAAGCATGAACCCAAAGTGGTTTATACCATGTTTTTTTAGGGATTAAGAATCCTAACTGGGCTATTTGCATTTTGTTGTTGTTTTTAATTAGGAAGCACGAATCAGAACTGCTTCAATAATACACCAGTGTATTTACAACAATGAACACGAACACGTGAGTTTGAGCACGACAACATCGGGATAGAAAAATTTTTGCTTTCCCACTTCTGAATAATGTGATTTCGGTGGACTTGTCGACAAAAATTAATACACGAAAACCTAATAGAAAGCCCAAAACGAAACCGTTTGATGTTTAAGGTAAAGTTTAACTGAACCAAACGGCAAAAGAAAACGAAGAAGCTTTCCTGTAAGGTTTCAGATGGCGTGCTGCTGAAGTGTCAAGTCCACGTGAAACCTTACTGCTGTCCTTAAAATGGGGAAACTATACTAAAGTCCCCACAAAATTACTACTGGATTTTCGTCTCGTAATTCCGAAAAAGAACAATGAATTTTTTTTTTCAATTTGGACCAAACAGGTATTGTGATATCTCTCCAAAATAAAACTTGTTGAGGAATCCCGCCAAGCTTTGTGGCCGTTGGAAGACGAGATATCAAACTCCCAAGTTCTTTCACCAAGTTAGTCCTACCGACTAAGACTTCAAACGTTTTAGTGAACTAACTGAAAATGGTGCAGTAAGCAATATTCGCATTCATATTTAACCTTCGCACAATTAGTCGGTGAAAATAATTTGGCGAAAGAGCTTGGCGTTTGATATCACGACTTTAAACGCTCGAAAAGCATGGCTCCGAAATAATGGGAGACGCGACAGGATAAAACAAACAAAAATGGGGTTCCCCTTTTACCCTCAATATTTTGTCCTCGATACTCCCCTGATGGTATGAATGCCTTACATACTTTCCCATGTTTCACTGGCGTGTACCCATTTCGCCGAATCTCCTTTTGCCGAAATTAAAAACAGCCGCTTGAAATTCGACCAAATTAGAATTCCCGTTTTTGCCGAAATCCCCCCCCCCCCAATTGCCTGCCGTGCTCGCGCTGACACGCTGGGCGTGGCCAAACGTACAACATCAGAAAATGCAACTAATCCACAAAATTCTTTCAAGTAAGAAATCTACTGCAATAAGAAGAGTGGGTATCGGCTAATAAGTTAGCATTTTTGAAGAATATTTTTTTCTCTGAAACTGAAATACGGCCAAACTAGAATTCCCATTTTGCCGAATTTTAAGCAGGGTTTAATTTTCGGCGAAACATGATATTATTTAGCGAAACATGATTCGACGAAACGGTAACCATCGCTTCACTGATTGAACGATTGATTTTCTTTTTCAAGGAGCCACACATCCTGCTCTTTATGTTTTTTTTTTTTTTTTGCATTAATATAATTGCTTTTTAATTGATGACTTTAAATGACCTTCAGTTTGAAGATGTGAACATCTTGTGGTTTTGGTACGATATCAGTTCTTTCGTAGGTTGTCGAATTAGTTGCCTGTTTTTCTTTTATGCTCCTACAGTTTTCCTGCTAAAAAACGCAATTTTTAAAGAAACTACAAACTGTATATACTACAAAATACAAACGTTTAATAGCAAAAGTGAAAAACATAACAGTTAATTTTAAAACTTATAGCTTCATTCTCAATAAGGTGGTATCACATAGCCTCGTAAAAAAAAAGTACAATGAATTCATCAATAAACATGACATAACAAAAAGCCGGGCTGCGCATAACTTACGCCGCGACTTTAAACAAAAATAGAAAATACAGTGAACAAAAAATTATTTAAAAATTTTTAACATCTGCGTCAGAAAGGCAGTTAAACAACGATGAGCAACCAATGACCATGTGACCAATCCACACCTACTGATGTTTTAATATAAAATACTCTAATCTTATAACAAGCTCTTTATAAGACAGCACCTTCTATTAACGAATTAACAAATGAAAAACTTAACAATGAAAAACTAATTATGTTTTAATAAAATATAAATTATTGCATTAATCCCAGGTGATGTTTAAGACTTACCGTACAAATGGTACACTTCCACTTTTCTAATAATAAATTTAGGAGCCGAATGAAAAACGCAAATGCACGTAAACCATACCGTGTCAATTTGGCTGATGTAACGACTAACTGTGCAATGGCAAATGTTGGAATTTACAATGTGAAAATTTATAGACGGTAAAGTCCTCCAGAAAAAGGTAGAGATGAAAATAAAACGGTGTGACTTTTGGCACGTTCACATTTCTTTGAAAGTTATGATATCCGCCCAAAACCAAAACTAGTGTAAGAGAAGCCAACGAAGTTTCGAAAAAGGGCCGGCCTCGGAAGATAGTGATATCATTCAACCAGGAAAAGGCCGCCAAGTTCGATCATATTAGCCAAGTTAACCGAACCGAAGAACACTTTGGACGTTAAAAGAAAACTTGAAGATTGCTACCGCGAGTAGTGGTCATCGTGGCTGACTTGTGAGAGAGCTCAGCCTGGTTGCTGGAGGTTTGCGGATTTAGTCGATCCCCTGGAAAGGGGACCTTGGCAAAGTCCCCGCCAGGACTGCCGGCCAGGGTAGCGTGAGACGCTGCCATGCTCCTTCAGTGGCTATGGGATGTATTCTGGCTAATTCTGGACAATCTTTCGGCCCTGACAATGATCGGAGGTTTCCCGGGATCGAATCCCGGGCTGGCACCTTCCTTTACCAGATTTCTTCGTCTCTAAAAATAATCGGGTAATGTTCAAAATTGAGCTGGTTCAGCCATACAAGCATCAATTGCTTCGGCTGACATAAGGCTCGTCAAAATTAAAAAAAAATTTTTTTAAATTTAACTTTTGAACTATTAGTCCGTGCGATTAAATCGGCTAATAGGATTAAACTTGGCGGCTTTTTCCTGGTTGAATGATATCACAATCTTCAAAGGTCGACCCTTTTTGGAAACTTGGCGGCGTCTCTTTTACCGTTTTTGGTTTTGGGTGGATATAAATTATGGCATTAATACTACTATATTTCTACGACTTACTGCATAAAAGGTGCGTTCCCACGTTTCAAATTACGAAATTTAGTGGACGAATGAAAAATTATAGGTGTATTTGGGGAACTTATTCTACAGAAAACAGAAACAGCGAAATAGTCCTGACTAGAAAAATGCAATGTTGAATTGACTTGCAGGCGAGCATGCGCACCAAAAGTTATTCCTCACGAAAAATAATCCCACAATTCATGAAAACCACGGCAGGATATTCTTAAAATGAACAGCTTGGCAGTACCATACTGAAGCCATATTACAATTCATGAAACCGTATCTTGTGGTTTCATGAATTGTGGGCTTAGTGTTTATCAGGGAACTATTTTTTTTTTAAAGAAAAATGCAGTTTCCATATTTTTGTTTTGTTCATGATATGGACTAAGTCTACTAATTCTATTCATGCATTGGGTGAATGTTATTGACGGAATTTAGTTTAAAAACACACAAGTCTTGAAAGGCGAAGTAATTGAATTTACAGATGAAGATACGTGGAAATTACAATACTGCAAAAAGACAAAATAATGATGAAACTAATATATATCTAATCCATAAATTACCAACAGTCATACTAAGGGCTTACACCCAAGTCTCGATTTTTTTTTTGTTCTTTGCATTTTACCCGACCGATTGTAAAAAAAAAAAAAAAAATCTGCTTAAAAATGCATGAAGTTTTCTCTGAAATAGCAGCTTGAAAAATAATTAAAGAAATACTTTTTATAACAATTTTGTTTTGTTTTTCCAAAATCAAAATATCATCGAGATAAGAGTCACCCCCTCCTTAAGCTGATAAGACTGCGTGCAGTACAGAAAAGCCTATCTTTCTTTCCAGGGGACCAGTTTACAGCACAATTTTCATGTGTTTCAAAATCACTGATACGGCTATTTAGAACATCGAGCCCATTTTTCGGGCACTTTTTCGGGCACTTTGCAGGCACAGGGTGTCCCATTTATCATGCCCTCTTTTTAAAGTGGTAGCTGTCCAATTTACTTGCTTATTGAATAAGTTTGAAGATCTAAAAATTGGATTTAATAGGACCAGTAGCAGCTTGGCAGCTTTCTAAGACCGAATTTCGAAACTTAACAAAAATGGCGGAACAATATACAGTACGCGAACGTGCTACAATCTTGTTGTTTGTATGTTGTTTCATGCGATAAGGTCGCATGCTGATGCGTTCAAGTCGAAGAGCATTTTGCACAATATTTTACGCTTAACAATGTGAACCTAGTCCCGGTCTAGTCGGAGAAGGCCCACTGAGAAATTTGAAAGTGAAGATTATGAGCAGCATACCAAATCAAAATGACGAAAGACAGTCACAACAGATTCGAATGCTGCAGCTCTTTAGGTAGCATTTGACGAAAGTCTAAGAAAATCTGTGTTAGGTAATTCTGTTACTGATATTGCCATTTTCATGTTTTTAAAATGTTGCTACGTTCATAATAAATTACAAACGTGTAGGCTACAGGCACAGTATGGTGAGTTAGTTCAAGTTCAAATTTCGTTTGAAGAGGGCGTGATAAATGGGACACCCTGTGCTTTAAAAAAAATTATTCCACAATAATAGGGTTTCCACGAACACACCGTAGCACGACATACTGCATTCGACTATCTTGCAGCGAATGATTTAGTGAGATTCGTTCCTCACTGATCTAAATTGAGATGCAGCGAGAATTTAAAAACTTTAAAACAAAATTCACAGAGAATTTCACTGTTAAGGAGGCCCTCAAGAAACGCAAGGTAGGCTTTTCAAATCACTGACATGCTTGGTGGGTGCGCATTTCATACGGAAACTGGAAAATTAACTAAATTCTAGCGGTGAAGAGATTTTGAAAACAAGCTCTTAGGTTTTGAAAAATTCTTTAGCCAAACGTGATATTTATGTATATACAAACGGCACAGTCAAACGGCATAAAATATGTGGAAATGCATTTGAACACTTATATAATCTGCCCGATTTTCTCAAACAATCTAACAGACTAGAATCTCTACACTCGCATCGTATTCTACACCTACATTGGCCTCCAACGTTCTTGTTTGTTGTTATTGGTTTACTCCTTGTAAAAACCATGCAGATATTGTACTGCCTGGTACAATACAGGGTAATGCAACCACGAAGCTCCTTGGATTTGATCTTGAACGATTATCTCGTACATATCTTACCTTGTTACAGCAAGCTGTAGTCCATTACGACTTCAAAACATTTCGTCCTTAAGACCATAAGCAAAGTTCTGTCCACCTAGATACGGCCCCCACGAGCTCATACGATGACAAGTCGACCATTAACTAAGTATAGTCTGAGTGTCAACACTTAACGTCTTCTACAGGATATCTCCATGAGTCAAACTACTAAAGTTCTCTCCGTAGACAAGTCTCTGGAGTCTACCGAGTCATCTTACTAGCTTGGACTGTAGGAAACCTTTTGCTCCCAATTTTGGGTTACAGGGATACTAGTTTGTTACGAAGGTGTCCCTCAAGCTTCAGATTCGTTTTTCTTCATTAGCAGTCTTCCGGTCCCATTCGGCTTGATTAACTTGTTCGAAGATTCGTCGAGATTGTCCCTCAGTTGACGCATAACTTCCTTGAAGTTCATCGGGTCCATATTTTTGCCCAGAAAATGCAGCACCAACCAGTCTCCGACACTTACGGTTCGCATGATTTCCATCAGGTCGTCTCTATCGGTGTAACGATTCTCGACGCGTAGAAGGTAAAAGCGGAGCTTCTTTAGGAATAAAATCGGAATAAACAACAAAAGATGGAGTCCAGTGAGTACGGCCAAAAGAACAAACCAGAACCACATAACGACGAAGATTTTCTCGTTGACAATGTTCAGCGGGAGCACACACAGCGAATCGAGGGTCATAATATCGCCAGTTGGACCATATTTGTGAAACGTGCACTTGGTGACTCTTGGGAAAAGGAACATCATGGGGTCGAAGCGGTCTTCTTGGTCAGTTTCTAAGAACTGGAGCACCTTGGTGCCGTAGTCCATGAATTCGTTGCTCAGAAAGCTGTTGATCATGTAGATCTCGGCTACTACGTTCACAAAATTGAGGATTTCACAGAAAAAGTATTTGTAGGCGTACCAGTTGTGAGTGTGCATGGAGTCCCGAAGATAGTGTGTCAACAAATCCACGCTTTCTTCGCGCTTTCTGACGTCCTGCACGGGGCAATTGAGTTCCAGCAAGATCTTCTTCATGGTCCCACTCTCCATCCCCTTCCAGATGAAATGCGGCAGGTAGAAGAGGACAGCCTGGAACACCAGGACGAAGCTGACCCACTGGTAGTACTTGTAATACAATTTGTCTTGACCTTCTTGGTGTTTCCCCAAGCCCGGATGCGCCACTTCCTTGCCGACAACTTTCCCGTGCAAATCGGGAATGGTGTAAGTAGAATGGATCCAGCAGAAACTCTCTATGACTTCCTTCGGGATTTCATCTTTCACAGAAGGCATGCAAGCGATGGGGTCCCCGAAATACTGGCGAGCGGTTACCATGAGACAAAACACCAGCAATATGATCGTGGTAATGCGGTAATGCAGTTTGGCAATGCGTCCATCGATGACGATTGGGTGATCCTTGAAGATCCCTTTGATTGTGGAGAAAACTTCAAACATGTTGTGGATGTTTTTTTTGGATGTTGCAACGACCGTAGCTGTAGCTGCTCTGGAAGAGTCTTGGTATCGAAGATTTTCTTTTATACAACTTCTTATTATTGAGATAAAGATGTTTGTTTCTTATCTTTTTTTTTTTCAAACTTTATTTTTTTTTTATATTGCTGCGTCCGAATTCCCTCGACCAAGTTATCACGTGTGAAAAACAAACATCAAAACAGCTTTACTTTTTCTTTGCAGAGTGATAGGCCCATGCACCTGGCGACATGATTGCGCAACGCTGTAAGGTCTCGTATACTTTAAAAGATATTTTTGATGAATAACAGTTATAAAGAAATGCGAGTCAACTCTTTCTACATCTTCGTGAGCAAAGAAAGGTGGGTAGTGTGGATGGAATGTGAATAATGGTAAATAATTCACTATACGAGGAAACCAGAGCTACAATCAAAGGAGTTAGTGATAGCCTAGTTTGGTCGATTTTGTGTACAAACAAACCTTGAATCACAAAAACAATCAATGCTGAAAGAGCAAGTCACAAAGAATTACAATCTTAGGTAGATTGCAGAATGTTTAAAGATTGAGTCTGTAAGAATTGTAAGACTATATGAGCGTTCTTGGAGATGTTTTTGCTAAAGTTAGGATTTTAAAGCTGTAATCAGCAAAATCGCCTAAATGTCAAATTCATGCAATTTAGCTAAAAAATCAGCGAGTTACTCAGAATTCTAAACTTAACAAATGTGATCTTTTTCAGCATAAAGTTAGTTTGTAAAGCTACTGACTTTCCATGCCAGTGTTGTACAGCAGTCCATGTTCTTATACCACGCGCAATGGCTGTTTGCCGTGACGTCACCATGAGTTAGCCAATGATGAACGAGAACAACGGCTGTATGGCCGTCTGAGTGGACTAGCCTAGTCACGTGACATGCACGTCACAGCAAACAGCCACGGCGCATGGTATAGACAGATGTTATAGCCAGCATAAATCGATTTAACTGGATAATCCTGATTTAAAACCTGAACAACGAAGGATTTTTTTAGTAAATCTACACCTTATAAACCCTTATCGTGAAGATTTAAATTTAGATTTAGATTTAGAATATTTTTAGCCAGCGAAAAAGAATTGTTTAAACAATGCATGTAAACTGCTGCCATAAACCACCGGATAATTCAAATTAAACGATTAGTGGAATTCGGTGAAATACTCAAAACGTGCAAAAATACACAGACGGGATGTGTAAACCGTTGGCATAAACGGTTGCTGGGTGACTGAAATTAAAGGATTACTGAAGCTTGGTGAAATATTCAAAACGCGCAAAAATACACAGACGGGATACACACCTTCGGCTTAGCCAGCAAAAAATAATTGTGTAAACGATGTTTGAGCGCGCTAATTGAGCGAGCGAAGCAAACGAAACTCAACGTTTATTAACCAGTGTGCACAAAAATAAACAAACGAGATATACGCCTTCGGTGACAAACTTATGAGACGGCAAACCAGCCACATATTGCAAACGGCGCATCAAACACAACCTGTGCGCTGAAGATCATATTGTTTTTTTTTTTAATGAAACGGCGAGCGTAGCTGGGCTGGCAATTCTACTGCAGTATGATATAGATTTGATCGGAGGACAATTGCTACATGTCCGAGTCATGATTAAAGTTTTTATGGCAAGCATGAATCGCTTTCACTACCTAATCTTGATTTAAAACATAAACAACGAGGGATAACGCCACATTTTACCAGATATGAACAGAGGATAATTTTGCTCGAGATCAAAACCATGATTAAAGCTTTAAATCTGGCTCACGTAGCCCTGCTGAACCATTAAATTTTTTTCTGGCTAACAGAAGACTAATATTGCCACAAAGCTCGCGCCATAGGTATCAAAATTAATATCAACAACTTTCCAGCCTAAGGGCACGTTTACACAACGACTCGCCTTTGCATTCTCGCAGCTAGAAGCTAGAAATCATCTGAAATTCCAATATGGCGGCAGTTTTAACTCTATCGGCTCGCAACGAAAATATTCAATAATGCGAGTGCAGAAGCGACTGAGAAAATTTTGTCAGGAAGAATTCTTTACCTTATTGTCACGCATTACAAGACTCAAAGCATGTGCTGAAACGACTCCGGATTTAGCCAATCCAGGAATCGCTGTGCCATCAACTTTGCCATCGCGATTAAATTCTAGCTGCGAGAATGCAAAAGCTAGTCGTTGCATAAACGCGCCCTAACCAATGTAAAATAAAGTTTATGAACATGATTAATTCATGAAAACACAGGGAGCTGGTGCCCTACATTGTGAAAAGGAAAAAAGCTGGCAATAGTCTTGCTATGAAGATAAGCAGGGGTCGAGAGATTTGCTGCCAGTATTTACTGTGACGTAATACTGGCAGCAACACAATATTTACCAAGAAGCCACAGTTCATATCTCTAAGATGTTTACTGTAAAAACTGCATTTCTTCATAGTGAGCGCCACTCAAAACGTTAAAACAATACTTCCCGAATTTGCAGTAAACCATCACTCACCATTTTCGAATGTGAAATACCCTTTAAAAACCAATGAGGTTGCAATATCGGAGGTGATATTGAGGCAAGCTTACCAGATTGGTAACTGGAAAACTAGCCCTAATAAAATCTCTGCCAAATCGGCTGGTCAGGGTATCGTAAGAGTCTACCCATTTTCTTCACAAGCCATGTAATCTATTTTGGCTTATTCTTAGGGCCCGTGGTTTCCCATTTCGCCGAAAAAAACATTCTTAAAAATTATTCCCCCCCCCAGTCTATTACCCCCCCCCCCCCCCAACAGTTTAGTAAACGGATTCTAAGATTCTAAGTAGTAAGTAAAGAATAAATTACAATGTGAAGGATAAAGCGAAGCAAACAGTCGGCATTGAAGACCGGCCTTGTGAAGATGCAAAACACACTAATATGAGAAAGAAAGAAAAAAGAACTGCCCCGACTGGGACTCGAACCCAGGAAATCCTACTGACTAGGCCAGACCTCTAACCGCTGCGCTACCTGGGCGGATCGTGGATACAGACTCCAGCCTAGCTTAGTAGTTGTTTTGTCTTTCTCAGTGGGGGACCTTCACAACCGTTTGCATTTTTTATAGTATGGAGTCTTTATTGTATGGAGTCCAAGAAGCAACGTTGCTTTCCCGCCTTGAATGTATGTTTGTGACTTTTATTACCATGCACCATGGCTGTTTGGTGTGACGTGCATATCAGGTGACTGGGCTAGTCCAATCAGAGGGCCAAACATCCGTTGTTCTCCTTCGTCATTAGCTAACTCATGGTGACGTAACGGCAAACAGCCATTGCGCATGGTTTAGGTCACCACAGTTGGGAGACTGAATAGCTACTAAACTCGGTTGGAGTTCGTAACCATTATCCGCCCCGGTAACACAGAGGTTAGAGTGCCTGGCTAGTAAGCAGAAAGTCTTAGGTTCGGGTCCCAGCAGGCCAGTTGTCTTTTTTTCTCAGATAAGTGTATCCTGCATTCTTACAAGGCCAGTCTTTAACGGAGACTGTCTGCTTCGTTTTTCAATTCTAAGTAAACCAGCGTTGGCCCATATCAAGAAATTGGCTCGCTCCTTTAATTTCTAGCCAATACACTGAAATACAAACAACACCATCGTTTCCCAGATTCGATCAGACACTTACATCTTTTTAGATCCAAAGTTTTGAAAATTTAGTAGCGCAAGTTCAGTCGACATAATGCCAACAGTAGCTTCCAAAACCACTAAACCCCAGCCACTAAAAACTCTTGATTATTGGAGACAATTTGGTACCACAAAGACACGTTAGCACTATAACGAAGACTTCCAAATGTGTAAACGAGAGGCAGGAGTCCACCGAACTTTCACTACTTATTTGTGCCTATTGATGGCATAGTACGTACTTCTGTTGTTGTTTGACGCCCACCCAGTGTTAGCCACAGTGCCAAAGGGAGAGAGGACAATTTTGCTAGGTAAATCCCATCGGAAATTCCTAGGGTCTTTTATACGCCACAATCGACAAGAGAGCATGAGTCACCACAGGGCCCTTCTCTTCCCGAAAATTCCAGGGGTGGCTGAGGCTGAATTCGAACCCAGGACCCATGGCACATCAGACGGTCATGCTAACCATCAGAGGCCACCTTGCCCCACAGTACCTACTTCTATCCGTAAACTTATCTGGAAGCGCACTAACTCGTTGCCCATCAAGTTCAGAATACTGGCTTTCCAAGGCGTCTGTTTGTTGTCGTTCAAGTCAGGACATTATCGGATATAAGCGAAGGCTAGCTACTGTTTCTCTTACCCGAGACATTAAATTGACGTTTTCTGATATTGAATACTAAATATAAATGCGACATAGAAAGCTTTGAAAATTGTACAGATCGACCGAGTAAACAACCGAGTAAACAACCGAGTAAACAACAGAAAGTCCTCTTTCAGAGCCGTGCATAAAGGATTTTAACATCAACATAAAAACACTAAAACAAATATCACATTAAAAACCTCACTAATCCTTACATAATAATTCAATGCAGCATAAGCCATGTCAAAACCTCCAACAGCCAAAACATCAGGTGCATCATGGGGGCATTCAGACCTCATTAAATTTTTTACACTTCCCATGCCATTTACTCATAAAGCCGCTAAAAGTCATTTAAGTGGTTCTCAGGAGTGCACGCTTGGCTTTTTTCCGGGCGCAGGAAACGTATTTTTAAGCCACATTCTACAAAAAAAATAAAAAATTCCAGTCAAGCATCAATATTTTCACAGAGCCCTTCCTGGATTCGATGACCCTATCAGCCCGAGTTCCATTCATGAGATCACCTCGAAATTAAAATTTAGACTTTTATCCAATGTGCAATATTTATTTACACTCTGAACGTGGATAAACCTGGCATCAGAACGTAGATTAAACAGGACGGAAAGCCAAATGGGCTTGGTAAGGGTTAACCATAGATCCACAACAAAATGTAAGCTACTGGAGTTTTTTGTTTCGGTAAACAACAACAAAAAATTTCATCGCCCCATCTGAAAATTCGTGACTAAACGTAAAAAAAAATAATACATTGCGTACCCGCATCAATTCATTTTTAGTGCCACTCCTGAGAACCAGTTAATTAATTTTGAGCGTACTAACAGTACAGCTGCTCGCATTAGTGGTGTTGGAAATTTGTAGTAATAATTAGCCATACGATTCTAGCAAAATTCGTACTTGTTACCTTCAAGGTACACCACTGGTTTTCACGACTAATCTGGATGGTGCCCAGTGTTTACAAAATGTCTGGATAGGACGTTGCAGTAATCCTTCTTCTTCACCTTTTCAAAGTGCTCGCATCGCTTTAAATTTTAGCTATTAAAAGTACTCTGTTGATTTTTAGATCTCTTGAAAAAGGCCAGAAACGAAAACTCAAAATCATGGTTTTCTAAGTGGTTGTGAATGAAACCAGTTAGCCAATGGAAATTTTCAAAAACCACCAAGTCCAAGCCACGGAAACTTTCGTTTGCTGGAGACAGTTTGGTACCGTCAAAACACACTAACTCGAGGTCCAAGTGTCAAACTGTTTCTAACAACCAAGAGTTTCAGTGGCTTGGGTTTGGAGGTTCTGGAGGTGCTGATACACTCTTAGGATGGCCAATGGGTTCGCGAACTTAGCTACCATCTCACGAAAAGGCCTTTTTAAAATTCGTTTTAAGGTGGATACGTTTTTGTAGCACAAAAAAATCGCCTAGGTGAGCGCTGCAATCCGTTATACACTAGCACAGACTTCCAGGGACTTCCGTGAGGAGGCGTTGCTGGTTTTAGCACTTCCAAAGATATTTCCGCAGTTACCAAACTAAACGTTACGGTACCGTGTTTTCACACAATAAGGTATACTAAAAATGGAAAAAAGAAAATTTAAAGAACCGACATTTCCGATAAATGAAGGAACGGTTCAGTGAACTGCACAACGTCTGTACATTGTTCGTTGTTATCTTCAAGCTCTACAGTTTCAGATACGAAAGGCAGAGATATGAAATGAGGGTAGAAGTAATATTGGTTTACGATACCACGGGGATAAAGGTAAATGGGAACTTAAAGACGGAATGTAACTGTCTGTCACTAAGGTAGTTTCATTATCTCATCCAATAGTCTAAAAGTCGTTTAATCATGAGAAGATGATGTATGTAGTCACTAAAACTCTGCCTTCAAGTGCCGAAGTTATTTAACAAAAAGCGGAAAGCTAAAAAGCACTTTAGTAATTAAAAAATGTAAACAGAGTAGCCATCAAGTGCAGGTCAAAGACGAAATCACGACGTTTCGGTTCCTAGATCGGAACCGTTTTCAAGTGAATGGTTGAAAACATGTCAAACATTAGAAAAAAAAAGAAAAAAAGAAAACAGCAGAGCAGATGGGTCATGGTTCTAAATCTTTCAGGTCGTACGGATATAAGGTCCCATACTAATGGCTACTCTGTATATATTTTTATTTTGAAGTTATTTTTACACCGATATCTAGGGACAAGAAATGGTATTGGGAGTGTAAATTTCGATTCCTTTCTTTTTGCATTATCCCCTCTGTTTACCGCGGTCTCTGTTTAGTGCTATAGGTCAAATTTCATCGCAAAAAAATTAAAGCCGTGTTTATTCGTTGACTGTTTATCAAAACTGTTTGTCAACGGGTTATCAAAACTGTTTGTTGACAGTTTCTCGAAACTGTTTGTTAACTGTTTGTCAACAGTTTATTTAAACTGTTCGTTGACAGTTTATCTAAACTGTTCTTTGACAGTTTATTGATATTGTTCTTTGACATTTTCTCAAAAATAAACCCCTGAAGTAAAAAACTACAGCTGCTATCAACAATACACCTAAGCTGTGGTGATGTCATATTATTTATCATGAAAGTTATTGAGTCGAATCCAGTCGGACTGGCTCCGAAAGGGCGCCTGTGTCTTTGGGAAAATAACAGGAGTACCATCTACATAATTAAGGACGTATGATGTGCGTGCGTGCGTGCGTGCGTGCGTGCGGGCGTGTTTGTACCTTTACTCCTCTGGAACCAAGGCACCTACAAAGATGGGAGTAGGACCAAACGAAAGATAATTAAATTGCGCTTTTAATAGGCCTATTTTCATCGCTATAACTTGATATTATCACCCTCAAATATGCGAAAAACCCTGAAAAACTAACGTCAAAGTTTTTTTAAACCCTCTTGATGATTGTTCATGACGTCATAGTTTGTTCATGAAAACCTCCTCGAGCGAAGAGAGATGATCTGGAAAAGAATGCACGGACAACGTATTTCGCAACAAACCACATATACATCTTAAAATTGGTTTTGTATTAATTGACTTGATGCAGGGAAAAATCAAAACAATAGATTTGGTTTTAAAACGGTGTTTGCGCTGATTGAGTGAGCGAAGCGAACGAAAATCAGCATTTTGTCATCAGAAACAGTGCTTTTCTGATAAATTGCTTGATTTTAACTTTTTGCTCGCCTCCTTGGACGTAAAAAAATAATACTGACCTTCTCTCGAGATAACCGATATCTCATACTACACTCTTATAATTTGCTTGATCGTTTTTTATGCGGAAGGTCTGTATCATAAGTGTTGCAGCAAGAAATCTCCTCGAGCGCAGCGAGACGACGCGGAATGAGCGAGCGAAGCAACACAACACATATACATCTTAAAATTGATTTTATACTAACTGACTTGATGCAGGGAAAAATCAAAACAATAGATTTGATTTTAAAACGGTGTCAAACATTTGTGTTTCTGAAGCACGGAGTCCTAACCGCTCAGCCATACTGACATGATGTCAGTATGGCTGAGCGGTTAGGACTCCGGCCTTTGATTTCAAAGGTCGCGGGTTCGATTCCCCACTCAGGCAGTATGACATTTAAGTTCAAAAAGGCAACGTAAATAGGCTTGCAACCGTATTTATTTAAAATTGTTATAGCCCTTCGTTATTAGGTTGTAACCTGCTGATACGGGAACTAGCCTCCGGCATTCACTTGGGTTGGGTCTAAGTCATATTTATACCGATAGGTTGTCCAGAGCGATCGGAAAAGCTTTTCAGTTTTTGCTATATCCCAGTCAACTTCTGGTAATGGTCGGAGCTTTTACCTCGGTGTTAAACGCTTCTCAGGTCGCTCTGGACAACTCAGTGAAACAAACGATGACTTCGAACGTGAGACAAGTTATCAATAAAGTCGTTCAGCGCGAGCTCCATTGATGATAATGGCGCGTAAGCGTAAAATCTAATAACGCTCAATTGTCCTACGATAAGGCTTCTGGCCCTGTTTTCGCCCCTTTCATTATATGTGTAGAATCTGTATTCCATGCGACGCGCGAGCCGACGGACGCCGAGCCCCTGTGGTTTGGAGACGAGGATCCGGACCACTGAACTATGATGGCTCGCTTTGCTCAGGCGTCACCGGGCACCCCTCACAAAGCTCGCGGTGGGTATGGGTACTCGGTTTTCACCCCACCTTCTAGCAGGAGGAAAGAAAACCAGCCGAACAGCGAAACTCGTACACTAGCAGCAACTTACAGTACAGTAAGCCACCATTTGCCCCCCCCCCCCCCTGATTTACAACCATAACAAATGTTTCACATCGTAAGGGATTGGACAAACCAACGTTTTTTAGGTCTAACATAGTCGCTCTCACAGCGTCGGCTTGACTGAAGATGACGTTAGTTTTTAACTCCATTTTCATCCAATGCCCCTTGCAGCTACGTCACACTCGTTGCCGAGTCAGCATCACGGGTTGGTATAGCTGCAAGGGGCACACGGCGGTAAAATAAAACAATGGCGACGAACCAGTGCTGTGAGAGCAGGTTTTTTTTTTATTAAAATGGGAGATTTTAAAAAATTTATTGACATCTGCTGCAAATTTCTGCAAGTGGAATCTTTTTTTTTTCCCGATTTGCAACTTTACTATATGTTCCGCAGCATAAGGGATTGGAAAAAATCAACGGTTTTTAGGCCTAAGAAAGTCATTCTCACAGCATCGGCTTGGCTAAATATGACGTTGGTTTTTACCTTCATTCTCATCCAGTGTCCTTTGCAGCTAGTCAACGATCGGCTCCAAAATGCTAACCAAATATTATATCCTGTTGCTTTTTCTTGTAAATGTAAAGTGACTGATTTTTGTGGGATACAAGTTGTACAGTTTTGAAAAGTTAAATCGTCTGAACAAACGAACTATTTTAGCTTCAGCAATGTCTTCGGCAAACCGCAATAAAAAATAAAAAAAATTAATTAAATAAAAAGAATTGGATATGTTTATGCGAGGTTGGTAGAGAATCCACGCAGTTGGAACGTGACGACACGTCGTTTTCCCCTTCGTTATTTCTGCTCACTTGTCATCATTAACAGTTCACGATATGGCTCAATGAGCGATTTGTTGGCGACTTACTTAATTGTTAGTGTGTTTCCATGTTTAGCCGTAGGTTAGCACGTAAGTATAGGGCAGAGTTTGTATGTCGTTAGGGCCGAGTAGACGTCGTAGTAAAGCTAACTAACTAACTGTTACACAAATTTTTTGACAGGTACACCCTGTCTCACCTCAAACGTGAGCCACGAATGGAACATACGGGAAACAGATTTGTATCTTGCTGCCCGAATTCCTATTTAAAATACTGTTTCTGTGCGTAGCGATGCTTAAACTTCTAATTCGGGCTTAAATAGAAACCAGTGCATCCCTTCCATGGGTTACTTTTGAGATGAGGCAGAAAGCAACCCCCGTACATCCAACTTAACTTTGCTGCAAAGCATGGCGTTCATTTGTGAGTTGAAGTCATCGTACCATTCCTAAGTGATTGGACCTCTTTGCGCGTTGAAACTCGTGAGGCAGAAGATAGACGCAAATAGCAGACCAATCACGAAAGTATCGCTGCCGTAGTAACGGCCGTCGACCAATCTATGTGGATAACTACATATGAGATAATTTACTTAAATGCGTTTTGTATCAATCAATTCATGACAATATAGAGAATTCCTCTACTGGATGGCGCCAATTGTTGGCCCTCTACTGGGTGGTGCCACATGTTGGCCCTGTACTGGATGGCACCATACGTTGACCCTCTACTGGATGGCACCACACGTTGGTCCTCTACTGGATGGTGCCACACATTGGCCCTATACTGGATGGTGCCACACGTTGGCCCTATACTGGATGGTGCCACATGTTGGTCCTCTACTGGATGGTGCCACACGTTGGCCCTATACTGGATGGCACCACATGTTAGCCATCTACTGGATGGCGCCACACGTTGGCCCTCTACTGGATGGTGCCACATGTTGGTCCTCTACTGGATGGTGCCACACGTTGGCCCTATACTGGATGGTGCCACATGTTGGTCCTCTACTGGATGGCGCCACACGTTGGCCCCCTACTGGATGGTGCCACTGGTTGGCCCTCTACTGGATGGGGCCACACGTTGGCCCTCTACTGGATGGCGCCAAACATTGGCCCTCTACTGGATGGCGCCAAACATTGGCCCTGTACTGGATGGTGCCACACGTTGGCCCTCTACTGGATGGCACCACACGTTGGCCATCTACTTGATGGCACCACACGTTGGCTCTCTACTGAATGGCACCACACATTGGCCCTCTACTGGATGGCGCCACACGTTAGCCATCTACTGGATGGCACCACATGTTGTCCCTTTACTGGATAGCGCTACATGTTGTCCCTCTACTGGATGGCGCCACATGTTTTCCTTCTACTGGATGGCGCCACATGTTGTTTCTCTAGTGGATGGCACCACATGTTGTCCCTCTACTGGATAGCGCCACATGTTCTCCCTCTACTGGATGGCGCCACATGTTTTCCCTCTACTGGATGGCGCCACATGTTG
>JAHWFP010121638.1:39929-66356 GCA_023313725.1 Lithobius niger
AGCCAGATGTTGGCCCTCTACTGGATGGCACCAAATGTTGGCCCTCTCCTCTACTGGATGAAACCAAATGTTGGCCCTCTACTGGATGGCACCACACATCGGCTGTGTACTGGATAGTGCCACATGTTGACGCTCTGGTGGAGGGAGTCAAATGTGAGCCCTCTACTGGATGGTACCACACATTGGCCGTGTACTGGATGGCGCCACATGCTGACCCTATACTGGATGGCACCACATGTTGGCTCGCTAGTGGATTGCGCCACATGTTGGCCCTCAACTGGATGGGCCACATGTTGGCCCTCTAAATGGATGGCGCCACACGTTCCCCTTCCACTGTATGGCACCACATGTTGGCCCTCCACTGCATGGCGCCATACGTTGGTCCGCTACTAGATGTCGCCACACGTCGGCCATCCACTGTATGGCACCACATGTTGGCCCTCTGGAGCCACATGTTGCCCCTTCACTGGTTGGCATCCATAATTTCCATAGTGAAAGTTTGCTAAGCAACCTTTAGGTAAAGCCTAACTAGGCTCAGCATGTCATGCAATTTTTCCCTACAGCACGGAGTGATCAGAAAATAACAAGTAGAACCCGTGGCTCCCTCTAAATGTCATTGGCTCAACTAGAAATTCTCTCCATGTTGTAATACGGGTGGTGCAACTGTAAACATTCAATATATTTTCCTAAACTGGTTCCTAACCCAGCTGGTGTTTGGTATACATGCGTCCTATTAAAAAAAAAGAAAATGTGCGTCGTTACGAATGTTTGGTAAGCTTTTTTAATCCAAACAAACAAAGTAAAAGATAAAAGATTTTTACTGCAAGCTTTCAAACAACGAACCAACCAAAGTATATCAATAAGGAACTACGCTTAGTTTGGACTTTTCAAAGTAGAAACAACTAACAATTGTTCCTTATTTGTACACGATTAGATTTTACTGATTTTTCAGACCTATGAATAGACGACGATACCAACAAAATAAACAAATATGTATTCAGATATTAAGATATACATTGAACTTGTTGGATAGTGGGCTTGTCTAGAGAGTTTGCAGGTCGTAAATTCAACAGGGCTACTGTCAGTTTTATTATCCATATGCACGTTTCAAGTTATTTGTTACTATCCTACAAGATGTCCAATACATCATGTATATATGTACATGTCATACAAAGTAGGCAGTATCTAGTGTTTTCATCTGGAAGTCAACAATGTCACCCGAACAAAAACTCGTTTACAAAGCAACTTCGTTAAAAAAAAATCGCATTAACTTCCTTCGATAAAACAAGATAAGGGCTATTGTCCTCAATTTGGAAAACAGTTCATTGCATTTAACGAAGTTCCTGTGGGTTATGAACGCCAAAAATGGAAGCATGTATGTCCGCGAAGTGCACAATATTCCGCAGCTTCTCCCTTGTATTTTAGAGGGGGGGGGGGGACAGTGGCAGATACAAAAATATTGGTTAATATAACGACACCATATGACAGTAAAAACAGGACGAAAAGCCGACCATTCAACACGAGTTAAACAAATACAGATGTAAACCTGTTTACGTTGCCTTTTGGACTTAAATGTCAGACTGTCAGAATGCCCCGCTCAGGCATTCTGGTATTTAAGTCCAAACGGCAACATAAATAGGTTTGCATCTGTATTTATTTAACAACAGAACCCGTCAACACACCAATAAAGAAAAGATATTCTTCTATGGGTAACTATGTTTAGTACTTAGGGGTAACTAAATTTAGTGTATCATGTTTGTATCATGCTGTTCTGATCAGCTACCCTGCAGCAAATTTTTTGAAAAAGTCTCCATGTGGGGATAGTACTTGGTATATGATTTTACTAATAGAGACGTGTTCGTGTCTGTAATTCCATCAATTTGTAACTACTATAGGTAACAACAGAACGGGACACAAATGGGCTGGATTACTAATAAAGCGCGGTAATTCCTAAAGAAGAAAACATTTTATGGTGGCTTCTGGTCCTAAATTCTCATTGTGGGGAGAGTGTCCTACCCTTCTTCGGGGGGGCGGGGGTGAATTGGTCAGGGAAAGTTATGGCTGTTGGGAGAGTTTCTAGAGGAGGGGGGTGAGGGAATTTTTGGAGGGAATTGGCCCGGGTTCGAAGAAGGAGGAACAGGTTAATAACACTTTCTAAACTTAAGCAATACCAATACTTCAACGCTACGATTATAGGAATCTCTCCAGTAAGTACATAAACATTTATTTGAGGTAAAATACAGAACATCGGCACAAAGTAGCTACCGGGACGAAATTCTCGAAACAAGAACGGCTAAACTAGTTAAAGGCGTTAACGGATGCTCAAATGGATTAAAGCCGGGCTGAAGCTATTTACACTTTAGCAGGCGGCTCCTGCTATTAGGGTGCGTTTACGCAACGACTCGCTTTTGCATTCTCGCAGCTAGAACTCATTCGTGATGGCAAAGGTGACATTGCCATGGTAACAACGCTAAATGGATTAGCTAAATCCGACATCGTTTGAGTAAATACTTGCAGTCTTACAATCCGTGCCAATAATATAAAGAATTCCTCATGACGAAACAATTTTCCCAAACGCTTCTGAACTCACGTTATTTGTTGTTTTCGTTGCGAGGCGGCAGACATAAAACCGCCGCCATGTTGGAATTTCAGATGATTTCTAGCTTCTAGCTGCGAGAATGCAAAAGCGAGTGGTTGCGTAAACCCGGCCTTAAAGGTGTAAAAATACGAAAACGTCTACGCACTAAATCTTCGCTATAGCAAGCACTAGCCTTCTGCGAACAATAAAACGGACACCGGATTAGCATTACTGAGCATTCTTATTCCTCAAGACCAAAATACCACGACCTACTCCTTCCTCATTAACTTCAAGGCGGCATCCTTCATAACATTTAGCGACGGAAATATTGGTAAGAAGCACCACTTCGCTCGCGTCTTCGTTACGACGCACAAAAATCGATAGAATCTAATAGCAACTATTCTTCATACCTTAAATACAGCCGCAACTTCAGGTGGACCAATTTCGGTTGAAGTAGGAAGAAGCATCTTCTGTTGACAGCCGATCTCCTCTAGGAAGAGAGGATTGCTCAGGATTCGCCCTCAGCACCGCATACATACGCCCAGTCTACTCGCCATCTTGTCTTCTTCTCCCCACGGATTACGATGACGTAAGACGGAAAACGTCATTCCAGTAGTTTGATGTCCTACAAATTACGCTGATTGCTGCAGTGAAGCTTCGCCTGGCCCCATCAAGGATTGGAATTTCAGGGAAACCCCTTGACGAGAAACAGAACTAGAGTTGGAGAAAGTCTGTCCCTGAATGGCTTCCGGATTTTGGAGCGAGTCGCTTATGAACCCAGAACGAAATTTGCATAAGGGATTACTTACTGGATTAAATAGTAGATCTGATTAAAGAGAATTAATAAAATATTAAATATTAAACTAATAAAACACTTCAACAACAATAACAATAACAAGACAATTAAATAACAAGTTTGCATCGTAATGTCAAATTACGTCAGACCACTGCTAGAAATACATGCAGCTATCGCTTCATGGACGGTAAGTTTCATACCCACATACCCACTTACCGTAGGCACCTGGCAGTGAATCGATGGTGGTAAAGCACAATGCATCACGACAAGGGTTACCGTAAACTGGTAAATTTCCCTAAAAGTGAGAATTTTTACAAAACTGGAAAAAATTCCACTTTAAGGGAAATTTACCGTTCAGAGGGAAAAACAAATAAAAGACAATTTTAGGGAAAGTACCTCGGCTACAAAACGTCTTGCAGATTAGCAGTATTCGATTGTCACATTCCTTTCGCTTTGATTTCGTCACTGCATGACATAAAATGTAACAACTGCTCCCTGTCTATATGTCACGCAGCGACGAAATCAAAGCAAAAGGAATGTGACAATCGAATACTGAGAATCTTGAAGGCGTTGTGCTGCCGATGTACTTTCCCTAAAATTTTTTCTTTTATTTGTGTTGCCCTCTGAACGGTAAATTTCCCTAAAAGTGGAATTTTTTCCAGTTTTGTAAAAATTCTCACTTTTAGGGAAATTTACCAGTTACATATTAGGCATCAGCGAGAATTTATACTTCTGCCTCACCCTCGCAGGCTCCAGGGATCTAACCTTTCAGTTTGATCCCCAACACCAACTGGCGAGCTAGTGCTCAGGCAGCCGTATTTATACGGTCCTAGAACAACAGATCTTGCCTAAGGCTTTACGTCACGTGACTGGCTAACAGACGCGATTCGGTCCAACTGGTTTAACAATAGGATTCGCTCGTCATCCGGCTGTTGACGCCCGCCCAACTCCCTCTTGTGTGCACGGTAGCTAGCGGCACGCAATAGCTATGTTATCGGCAAGGTGCACTACGGAGTGCTGGCTCCATGAGTTGCATATTGCCGTACATGTAAGTCGTAACAACACGAGATACACGAGATATATAAGACAGGTTGTAGACACATCACATAAGAGTTAAAAGTTGCACGAGGTATGCGATAAGTTATGTACACAAAATTTAAGTTAAATGAGATATGTTAGATTTTAAATGACATCGGTACAAACAATTAAAAGAGGTCTGCCATCAAGGAATTCGTCTCTGATTATATTTGATAAGCTGTCACTTTGTAGTTAGATAAGTTAAGATCTGGTGACAGGGGACTATTGTTTTGATAAAAATCACCCTGTCAAAAAACATTTTTTTCTTATTTATCTGCGCTTTGTCGCTTAAGAATCAGATCTGTGAGGAGTCTAAAGTGGTCCGGTAGGCGTAAATCATGTTGGGAATAATTTCTGCCGCTAAAGACAAGCTATTAGACAAACGAGGTGTTTCTATAGACAATGAAGTATTCCGTTTGCATTATCGATATACTCTTGCAACTTTGGGTATCCTTGCTGTGGTTATATCTAGTGGACAGTACTTAGGAAAACCGATCGAATGCTTTTCATACGGTAGGTGACTTTCAGATAAGTAGGTGGCTCATTGTTTAATGGTACGTTCCAGTCAGTGGAAAATGGACACTTCTGCAGGGGCTGCAAGAACGATTGATAACTTAATCATTACGCTCCATCCATACTATAGAGCAGTCACATTTGCCGCCATATTGGCGCCAGTATGGGTTTTGGAGGGCATAACTGCAAGTTGCACTACATAAAAATGGAGGGAAAAACAACGGAAGAGCGGATTTCTTAGGCTTAAAATAACGTTGTTTTCTCCAACAACAAATATCGCGCGTTTTAGGTCTAAGAACACACTCTTCACAGCATTGGCTTCAGTATGACGCCCTTCTGTTTCTCTCTGCAGTGCCCCTCCCTTGCAGGTAACGCATTAAGGCTCCAGTATAGAGTTATATACAATAATACTATGTCGTGTTACTGCTCTATAGTTTGTGCCACATTATGTTTGCAGGAAACTGACTGTATGACGGCACGTTCCTTCCATTATGAGTGCTAAAAAGTTGTAAATGTCCCACACGTAGACACTGACAGTAACTGTGTAGAGTCTACAAGTGTGACATCCACATGTTTTTGCACTCGTAGTGCGAGAAAATGGGGCATCATACAGTAGTTTCCTGCAAACATAATGTGGACCAAATTAAAGGCAGTAGCGAACGTTGTTCGTTAGTCCTATTTCTCATTACTCCGAAGTGCACTCCGAAGCGTTGAATGCGCGTTTTCCGTACGTCTCATTTTGCTCCGAAGTGGCTGGCGGGTGAATTTCTCATTTACTCCGAAGTGAGGCTGTGGTGCTCCAACGCGTTAGGGCGCGTTTACGCAACGACTCACCTTTGCATTCTCGCAGCGAGAATTTAATCGAAATGACAAAGGTATCGTTGCCGTTGCAACAACGCTACCTGGATTAGCTAAATCCGACATCGTTGGAGTAAATGCTTGGGATCTTATAACCCGTGCCAATAAGATAAAGAATTCCTCCTGACGAAACAATTTTCCCAGTCGCTTCTGAACTCCAATTATTGATGTTTTCGTTGCGAGCTGGCAGAGCTAAAACCGCCACCATATTGGAGTTTCAGAGCATTTCTAGCTTCTAGTTGCGCGAAGGAGAGTCATTGCGTAAACGTGCCCTTACACTTTCCCAAGGTGTGGCGCCTGTAGTGTGCCGTTTTACAGTGCAAATCAAGATGGCGGCGCTCGATTTGACACGATGACGGCGGTTCGCAAAATGTATACGTTCTCTAGGAAACATAATATAGAGCAATAAATACGGTTGTTAAATGGCACTATCACCGATTGAACGTAAAGCGAACGTAAATACCATGGCGCCATCTAGCGGCAGTGATATTGTTAACTTGTATAGCTCGCTCCAAGGTGCACGAGGACTTATCATTTTTTCAATTAATAATTAAAGAGGCTCGTGGCTTGTTTTCTTTCGCTACAAGAAACGGCATTGCGCATTCCTTCGCTTGCTGCAAGCAAGTGCTAGATCGTACTAGACAGCGCTAGATGTTGCCAGATTCTGCAGACTTTCAATCAGTGATAGCGCCACTAGTGGGTTGAAACTCTATCAGCTCCTGCAGTCGCAGCGTAACTTCACAGAAGGGTTAGTAGCGCACCGCTTGACAAGGGCTGCAGAAGCACAGACAAGATGGCGCTGGGAAGCTTAAAGCAACATACCGCCTGCCTTATAACCGTCCGCCTGCCTCACAAGACCCACGCGACGATCACATTCGCGTATTTACCACAGCTAAGGTCAACTGAGACGGTAGCTTCGTTCCTCGCAGCGAAAAACGAAACTACTGTCTCAATTGGCATTGCGCCTAATAGTCCAGCCAGCGTGAACCCATTGATTGTGTCGTCAAAAACCGGAATGATTCTTGTATTTTAAAATCACAATTTATAATTTTCTAGTATAGTGTCTTATAATTTTGCTTCGGCGATCTATTGGAATAACTAATTTTAATTTTTACCGCATTAGTCTATTAGATTTTAGATCTCATGGTAATTATTAGAAAATTAGTAGATGTACACACAAAAATGAAACGTCATGATTATTGTACGCGCGCAATGTATGATTTAGTGACGGATCGTTAGTAAATAAAGTTCCATTATATTCAACAGAAAATTTCCTGGACGCCACATTTAAAAAAGGATTTTTAGGAAATAGACCTTGATGAGGAGGATCGAGAAAAATGGCTCTGGGAGGTATATCCCTTAAAGCCGGCCCACGTTGGAGTTCAGAGATGTCGGCAATATAAACATTGCGATGTCTAAACAATTCGTGGTATTTTTTCAAACCGAATATGGCTAATGTTAGCTAACACAGTGCGCATTCAAGAAATTCCTTCTCCTACGTTCTTCGGTTAAGCAGCGTCATTGCTACGTACGGTGATTTATTGGGACACACAAACATTTTGTTCTACTTACACAAAATTTTTATGAAACCGGAACAAGATGGCCACTGGCGTGGGCGCAGTTTACTATGTATCGTCCTTGGTTTTAGTGTGTTGTTGGATAAGGAAAGCCTAAGGACAGCCTAAGTATTGTATGTGTAGAAAAGAAATTGTTGTTTGTCCCAATAATCCACCGTAGTAACACCACGCGTTTCCTCCTGTTTGTCCCTGCATCCCGCTTGTCCCCCTCGTTGATGATGACGTCACTAATGACGCAACTGATTGTTGCTGTCCGTAAGGAGTATGCTCCTCCCGTAACGAAGTGAGTGCTCTAAGGTGCCAGTTTAATCAATTGGCGCCTTCGATAACTACCAATACAAACTCAACCAAACTAATCCATCTGGAGGCAGTTTTGCTAGCGTGGCAAGAATGAGCCCGATCGCCTTCTTGCTGATTGTTGAAGCTTAGTTCGTTTAATCCTCCCTAACAAAGCCTCCATCAAGTCTGCTCATACCAGTAAGTCTGCTCCTAAGCGATATGTTGGGCCGTCGGCTTTCCGTCCTAAACCAGGCCTCCTTAATTATTGAGTGTAAAGTTGGTGCGCCCACGTGCACCAGAGAGCAAGCGGTAAGTCTACCGACATCACGGGCACTTTTTTTTCTATATACCGACCATTTGAATCGCTGGATGGGCGCCATCTAGTGACAGTGAGATCGTTAACCTTGACCGCTTGCTCCGTGATGCACGTGGGCGCTCCAACTTTACATTCAATAATTAAGGAGGCACGTGGCTTGTTTGTTGTGAAAAAAGAAATTTCTTTGCGCATTCCTTCGCTTGTTGCAATCAAGTGCTTCATAGAACGAAATAACGGTATAGACGGCGCTAGATGCTGCAGCATTTCATTCGGTGAATAGGCTCCTTTAAAGCATTACGACCGAAAAATTATACATGATAGACGTGAACGCAGTATAGCAGTATTGGTACCAAATTTACAGACCACACGAACTCGGCCAAATAATAAAAAAAAACAGAGCTTATACGATATGCAAGAAGAATGAAGTGTACAACAGATGACATAAACGAGATACACAAGATATACATAAGACAGGTTTGAGACACATTAAATACGAGATAAAATGTGAACGAAGTAAGTTATTTACACAAGATTTAAGGTAAATGACAAACGAGTAAAAGAGTTTACTATCAAGGGATTGGTCTCAGATTATTTTTGATAAGTTGTCTTTGTGGTAAGATAAGTTAGCCCTATACCTGCAGGAGCTAACTTGTTTATTGATAAAACTGGCACTGGAAAAAAAAAATCTTTTCTACTTCTTATTAATATTCTATGCTGTCGCTGTAGAATCGGATCTATGAGGACTAAAGTGGCCTGATAGTCGTAAACCATGTTGGAACTAATTACTGCCGCTAGAGACAAGCTAGTAGGCAAACGGGGTGTTTCTACAGACAATGAAGTGTTCCGTTTGCATTATCGAATCACTCTTCCGACTTTGGCTATCCTCGCTGTGGTCATATCTAGTGGACAGTACTTAGGAAACCCCATCGAATGCTTTTCGTACGGTAAGTAACTTTCAAACTAAGCTGGTGGTGACTTATTCTTTAATGGTACGTTCTAGTTAGTGGAAACTGGACATTTCTGCAGGGGCAGCAAGAAAGGGTTGATGACTTAATCATTCCACTCCATTCATGCTATGCAATATAGCGAGTGACGTTCGTTGTTGGCTGATGTTACCAAACACGGCACTACCTGAAGAAACTAACGCATACGAATGTACATCAGTGAAGCCCGCAGTTAGAGTGTTAATGGTTGTACATTGTTAGAAAAAACCAGAAGCACATAAAGAGTGCTGGATTGAGGAGTGATGAGCTGTAAGACCCTGTTCTAGTGTATGACTAATTACCAGCAGGGCCGCCCAGAGGTGTGATTGGGCCTGTGGCTCGAAATTTTCTGTGGACCCCAACCTTTCTGTGCGAGAAGTATTGAGGCAGTGGACATTCCGAGACCCTTTTTTTTATTTCTTTCTTTTTCTTTTTGTAGCTTCTACTTTTCAATCCGTCTCTGCATGCATGCCATTTGTATAGTACCATGGGGTACGGCCCCTCGTAAGCCAAGGCCTGCGTGCAACTAAACAAACTGAACATCCCTTTTTGCAGTTTTTATCTTCTAGCTGATGGGCTGGGCCTCTTGCAGCACGGTCCTAGGGACCCTTCTTGCTCCCCCCCCCCTCCCTCCCCTCTGGTCAGCCATGCATTACAGCACCCAACTTGGCCAAATTGTTTAGTACTTACTACACATTGCTTTCTGAAAATTGTTAAAAGTTCACTATTTCATGAAATGATGCTTCAGTCAACAAATACGTCAGGGTAAACTGGAAAGTTTTTCATGCTGAATCGAGTTTAGGCTAAGGCTCGAATTTTTCTTTTGTGCGTGGATGGGCTATAATATTGTGAGTTGCGAAAACTCTGGTTGAGATAGAATTACGTTTTTCGCTGCTCGTTCCCCGTCACGAGGAAAACCGACGAATCGGTTTGTTTACTTAGGTGAAAACTCATGTCAAAATCGGTCACAATTTTAACGCAGCACCAAAAGACCAAATGTCATACTAAAAACTACGATTTTTTGGCAATTTCTACTAACAGTCTTCCTCGGGCAGTCTAGCACTCACTAAAAATCAGTTTGTTCACAGTTCCAATGAAATCTCAAATTCGTATTCACAGCCTTTCTTCTGTGGCCCTCTGTGGAAGAGAGGAACCAAATTCGAATTTGAGAGTTCCTTGGAATGTGACGAAACCGGTGTTTAGCGAGTGCGAGTCTCTGGTCTGACTGAGGAAGTGACCATTAGTAGCAATTGCCGAACATTCGTAGGAGATTTTAGTGTGAAACTTGAACTTTTGGTGCTGCGTTAAAACTGTGAGTATTGTTGTCGTTCTCCGTGTTCTCATCTACAGGATAAAAAATGACGGGTCCTAGTGTTAATGGATTGCATACGAGCGAAAGTTGTGTACTGAATAGTGAAACTGAAATAGGGTTAAGAAAGGCCCCGTGGCCTCCGTGGCTTCCGTGGTTCAGCACTACGACTGAATGTATAGATCGTTGCAGTCCTTGATTTTGTTTTAGTTCCGTGGTTCATGGTTGGCTTTTCGCAACGCATTATTTTCATTATGCAGAAATTCAAAGAGTTGTGGGAGGACGTAATGGACAACATGCTACAGTTACGTCAACGTCACGAGGCCTATTGCAACCGAAAGCAACAATTTATTGAGTTTCAAGAAGGACAGTTAGTCTCACGTAAGACACACATTTTGAGGACTGCTTCAAAAGGCGTCAACAAATCTTTGGCACCTAAGTAAACTGGCCCATTTTTAATATTAAAGCGTCAAGGTCCAAATTCGCATCTGCTGAAGAATGTTAAGTCAGGTAGAATCATCGGACCCATCAATGTTGTGCATTTGAAAGAATATTTGGAGCCAATGTGCAATGAACAGCAAGATAATCGTCTAAAAATCAAAGTCCAGTGGTTTCTGAAAAGGATGATAAACCCAATGTTGTACCTAAACTGTCATACGCAAAAGATCCCACTCCCACCCCTACAACTTGCGAAAGAGGGATGAGAAAGGGAGAGTAGCCTATTAGCATCTTTTACGCCATCAAGAAACTCCCACTTTTCTTTTCCGCATCCGTCCTGATTTAACGGGAGTGGAGGGGGGGGGGGGGGGAATCGGACAAACCACTTAACTACCAGATCTGCGTGGACAAAGTTGCGGTTCCTGATTCCCACTAGCCTCAAACACTAATTTCTGCAATAAATTGTAGCCGTCTAAAAAGGTGCAGCAGACACCCTTTGAAAAATTGACTCAAATGACAAAGCAGTATTATTAATGCCATTGGTACCGTCTGGTGATGCGAAACGAGTGTCATGCAAAATTGGTGGCGATGAAACACTTTTATGCACACTGTCAATACTAGCATCATCAATATTAACACCACTTCCAACCATCACAATGGGCGTATCATCACCAACAAGTAATAATTTACGCACATCTTTGTGGGTGTCACCAGTTCGAGACCCCGACACAGCATTTGATGAACGTTGCATCACATCACTTAGCAAAGGCACAATATCACACTTAGATTCAATGTCGCTGTAGTCACTACCAAATGCATAGAGAAACTATGTATCGCTAAAGATCGTGAATGATGGCGCCCAGCCCTTATAAAGGGCCGGCCCTTCCATCATTCCGAATCTGTCTCACGCAATAAATCCATAATTACACAGAAGTTGATGTAATATTCTATTGAAGTTGCATCACAATCGAAAGTGGCTAACTTCTAAAAAATCCGATGCAGCTCCCCCTTTTTGCCCACACCCGCATCTCAATAAGGTCCGGCATGATGCAATCATGCAGAGCTCCATTGAAATGCAAGATAATCCTCCCTGGGGCTGAGTCAACAGGTAAGAACCGGTTGGCCCCCCCAGCGCCAAGGATGACATCTAAAGATGATGAAAGATGTTTAAAATATAGGGCAACCATACAAGCCTGTATAGCGCCCTCAGTAACGTGATGTATGAAACTTGTTAGCGTTTCATAGTAACACGTTACAAATTTGACAATTGTTTACTTGTTGTTGTTGTTAGTCTTCTTCTTGTTCTGCCACCGTTTCAGAATAAACAACTGCACTTACCTAAAATCTGAAATATAATCCAATCCAGACATGTCCTGCTGCCACAAAGATACCACGGGAGTTATTCTGGAGTTATTCTGGAGTTACGGGAGTTGGAGCGACCAGTTTCATTGTTTTGCATTCTTTCAAACATCAAAGGGTTTTAGCGAGCGTTAAACACTTCTGGTCATCTACCCGACGAAGCCGACTAAGGCCCTGTGTTTCAAACATTGGAATTAGGGAACAATGCCAATCAGCAAATGCCAGCAGGAAGTTCAAATTCACGTTTATTACGAGAGTAAAAAGGCCCCAACGCCATACACTCTCCTCTATCTTAAAACACTAACTTACTACTAACCAGGGATACACCGGTTCTCATAAATCGTACAAAGAGTCCTGGGTCACACATAAACCTGGGCCCCCTAGTAACTATAACTACACATGACTGGACCACTCCAACAAAACCAATCAAAGTAACACTCCTGCTACCTAATCCCAGTACCCCCCATACCAAAAAAAGGGTTAAAGGGTTAAAGGGTTTAACGAGCGTTAACCACTCCTGGTCATCAATCATAGACTGAAAAATAAAGAAAGGCTAACAATGGTGGTGAGCCAACAATTATTCACCCGCACCAGTGTTATTATTCGTTTGGTGCAAATTCAAAGCAACATTAATTCCAGTTTTTCCAGTTTTTTTTCGACATTACTGCATGCCATAAATAAAGTACATAGATTACAAACAGAAATGTTAAGTTTGCTGTAAAAAAAAAGGGTTGTATGGTTGAAGTTTCACTTTACTTGTTAAAATGTACACGGATAAAAATTGAGGATATTTAAATTTAAATAATTAAACGTACGATTCAGATAATTGTGTCTGTTTAAGTACTGTTGTGCTTTAAGAATATTTTTAATTCGTAAAACACAGCAGCGCTTAAAGAGATGCAATTTACTCAATTCTACATTTGATTATTTAAATTAAAAATCATCAATTTTTATCAGTGTAGATTTCAACAAGTAAAGGGAAATTTCAATCATATAACCCTTTTTTACGGCACACTTGATATTTTTTGTTTGTAACGTATTATGGTGAGAATTTTTGTTTTCTTTCCGCAAAACGAGGACCATGATTGACTTACACTGAAAAGACCCCGTCAAATCGAAAGCGAAACCGAATTACACTGATAATTCCCCTGCAAATCGAAAGTGAAACCCTAAAACGAAATCACTTCGGAGAATCGTTTTGCGGAAAGAAAAACAAAAATTCTCTAACCGACTTCCAATCGTGCTTCTATGAAATTTATAATTTCTGCGTTTTAGCACTCAACTACTTTCCAACAAATTTCCCTCAACCTTCGGTCTCGGGAAATTAAATCTGGAGAGGAGTTTCGTGCTAAAACGCAGAAATTATCGATTTCATAGAAGCACTCGTGGTATTATAGCCGATAATGCAAACTATGCGTTGATACGTAATGCTAATAAACAACCTGACGATCCTTAATTATTAACACAAAATAATCTGCTATTTTTTTTTCAGGCAAGGATATTCCAGTGGAAGCTCTTAACCTGTACTGCTGGGTTCAGACCACCTTTATATTGCCAAAAGCCCTTGGTAAAAAGGTTGGAGTGGATGTTGTGGCTCCTGGAATTGACACCCACCAAGAAGCTGATGAGAAAGTTTATATCAAATATTACCAGTGGGTTGGATTGTTCCTGGCATTTCAAGCTGGAATGTTTTACATCACACGATTTCTATGGAAGGCCATGGAAGGTGGGAAAATCGAGGGTTTGAGGTTAGAATTTAACAAACCAATCATAGAAAAAGACGAAAAGGATCAGAAGAGTTCACGTAAGCTGCTAGCGCATTATTTGTACGTTAGCCATAAAAACTATTCGATGTACTTTTACAAGTATGTTGCCTGCGAAGTCCTCAACTTTTTGAACGTTGTGCTACAAATTTACTTTGTGGATAACTTTCTGGGCGGCGAATTCACTCAGTATGGACCCGAAGTGGTAAAATTCACGCAGATGAACCAGGAAGATCGAGTTGATCCCATGATCAAGGTGTTTCCACGAATCACCAAGTGTACATTCAACAAGTTCGGTCCGACGGGGACCATTCAGACGAGCGATGTCTTCTGCGTGTTGCCGCTGAACATACTGAACGAAAAAATCTTCGTATTCTTTTGGTTTTGGTATCTGTTCTTGGGATTGTTCAGCGGTCTTGTGGTGCTTTACCGGATTTTACTCGTATTGTTCTCACCACTGAGAAAAATTGCACTGACTTACAGTAATAAGTTGATCGACTTTGACGATGCGTCATTCCATGAGAATACCGGATTTTGGTTGATTCTGAAAAGGCTGGCTCAGAACACGGACCCGGTTCAATTTCAGAAGGTTTTGGATATCCTAAAAAAAAAATTGAATGGAACATATGTGGATGAGGATATCCCAAAAGAAAAATTTGCTGGAAGATATGTGGATGAGGATAGCCCAAAAGAAAAATTTGCTGGAAGATATGTGGATGAGGATAGCCCAAAAGAAAAATTTGCTGGAAGATATGTGGATGAGGATAGCCCAAAAGAAAAATTTGCTGGAAGATATGTGGATGAGGAAAAAATACCTTTCACCACGTACAGTGGTCCAGGAATGGATCTGAAAGTCGTTCCCACCAGTAAACAGTCCGTCTCTGAAATTTGAATACCGCAACGACCCACAAAAATAATAAGTCATGCAATAAAATAAGTAAAAAAAACTGTAAAAAAACTCGTTTCTACAGTTGTCAACACCTAGTAGAAATACTAGGTGAACCAAAATTATATATCAATTGTTGAGCTCTGCTTTGTTTGTCTGCTTTGTTGTAGACATAGGGCCTCAAGGCTTCAGGATCAGGCCATGTAATCTGGGATACCGGTAAGGGTGGGAAGTTGCGTAGGGTAGTGTTTTGTGGGTAGTAAGTGGTACGGAGTGTGGTAGTTTGTGGTAATCAATGTACAGTAGCTTGTAGTGTATCGGTATTGTGTGGTGTAGCTTGGTTTGTGATTGGGCGCTTGGCCTTGGGCTATGGCTCATAATAAACAAATTTCAATTTCCTCAGGGCTTCCGGCAGATAACCAGGAGTGGTTAACGCTCGTTAAACCCCTTTGAACCCTTTGTTTAAAAGCAACAATGACCAAGCCTTTAACAATACCCTTTCTAGAATAAGACGTTAGCTATGGGAGGGGTATATTCCAAACACCCCTAGCAGGTTTGCCATTGTTATTATAACCTCAACTCAGTTTGGAATATATCACCTCCCATAGCTAACGTCTCATTCTTAGAAAGGACATTGTTACAAGCGTGGTCATTGTTGCTTTCAAACGAAACAGAGCTCAACAATGAGTGCATCATTTTGGTTCACCCTGTTTATTGAGTACACGTAATGGTTATTACCACTGTTTGGAACAATGGTGAGGAGAATGCGGCGTTTGTATCTTCGAGAGATGTAACCTCCGAGGTGAAGCGGACGAGTGTTTTGTTGCATCTGAAGAGGTATGTACAAAGCCGTAGTCTCTGAGGCATTGTTGCCAACAGTGGTAATAAGTGTCTTGTTACTTGATTGTTGCTTGACATTCTACTTAATAATGAATTGACACGTTAGCAAGTAAAAGATTTCCTAGGAGATGCATGCTAACAAGTAACAAAAAAAATCTCCTAGGCAGTTTTTACTTGTTTCATACCAAGTCACGATCAAGTGCTCATGCTGTGAAAAGGGTTCAAATGGTTTTGAGTTATCTGATTGGCGTAGTCTTAAAGGAATACTAAACCCTCACTTTTCCCATTTTTTTATTGATAGCTAAGACCCTAAAAACCCCTTCAAAACTTATAAAAATGTCGCTTGTTTTCTTACTTATGTCGTAATAAATTAAAATAACAGCGTTTTTTAAGACACCCAACCAAACGTAACACCAAACGTAACACTACGAGAGCTCGCGACTATGGAGGTTTCGTGACGCAGCGTGACGTCAAAACATTTAAGGGAAATAGGGAACGCATCCCTTCCCATCGTGCAGCGCGCGCGACTACTCTCTGCTTGTAAACAAACATGGCTACCAACAACGCTGACGCTGTCGCTGTCAATTCGTTGCAGCTTTAGCAGTTTGAACCTGTAACGCCACTGTTTCCAGTAACATCCAACCCCTTCCGCAGCCAGGTGGCATCTTTTTCGGCATTCGGTAAGCTGAACAAACTTATCTTGTGGTCTGACTAACTTTTACGCTCCTTCGGTATGTATGACGGCATGATGTTTTAGCGGCGAACGAGCTAACCGGAAACGATGTCCCAGGCGATGCCGTTTTGTTTCTGGCGCACGCGCGATCACGCAGACAGCTGGAAGGCGCCTTAAAAGTCTTGACGTCACGACGCGTGGTTCTCAAACGGGATTTTCTCCAGAGGTTGTGCATCGTCTGCTTAAATCAGGTGGTTTAAAAATTCGTAGGGCTTAAACAATGACACCTATTGACGTCGGATGTCTGTTAACATTAATTCCGGTATCTAACATATCGATAAAAAAATTCATTGTTGGAGGGTTTAGTATTCCTTTAACCTGCAGCATCCGGATTCCCAGGTCGTCACCCACCCAAGTATCAATCGGGACCAATGCTGCTTAACATCGGCGATCGGACAGAACGGATATTTCTAGCACAGCTAGGACGTACGGAACGACTCATGTTGTGATTCTGCGCTTAAACAAACTTAATTACGAAATAATATAGCATTTGTACCTCCGATTGCAACAATCAAGTATGGATAAGTACTCCGTAAATACTCCACAAGTCCGTAAATACTTTAAAAAAAAATCGACTCGATTTACAAATAAACGGAAATTATCAACGGAAAGAAAGCTACTTTATAGTGATTTCACACGGAATAATTCGTCTCGGGTTGGGGGCTGGCCGAGGCCGGACGCGGCCAACCCTCTTTAGCAGTTTCTGGAGGGCCGGCGTGACTTGATTTCAGACGGTTTAATTATAAGTGGCTGTTGTCAGCCTCCTTGTTTTGCCAACAACCGGCAGCGGGAAATTGTTAAATAAAATGAAGCTTTGTTAGCATTTCCAGCAGTGCGGCACGGCGCGCGTTCGGATTTCAGACGGAATAAGCGTGCCGAGCAGCGCCAGCCCGTGCTGGCCCGGGCTGGCCGGTTGTTGCGTAGCGGCCGTCGTGGCTCGCTTGTGCGCAGCATGGGACGGCACGGCATGCAAACATTATTCCGTGTGAAATCCGCGGGCGCGGCATGGTATGGCACAGCACACAAACATTATTCCGTGTGAAATCACTATTAAACGCTGGTCGTCACCAACGGATAGTCTTCAGAACCTACCGTGGCGCCATCTAGCGACCATGATATCGTTAATTTTTACATCTTGCTGCAAAACTTATTCCGTTAGTAATTAAGGTCGAGGAATGGCTTATAATAGGATTTATTTGAAAAAATAAGTCTTTTTGCATTCCTTCGTTTGCTGAAAGGAAGCATTAGATCGCACCAGATTAAACTAGATTCTCAAGATTCGTATTCGGTGAACATCCAGGTTTGAATGAACTTATCAGCTGTAATACCACGAGTGCTGATGAAATCGATAATTTGTGTGTTTTAGCACGAAACACCTTTCCAGATTTAATTTCTGGAAATTTGCTGGAAATGGAGTTGAGTGCTAAAACGAACAAGAGGCCGGCTAAGTTGAGAATGGTTCGGCCTCTCAAAGGAGTGATATGACATTAAAATATTAGAAAAATTACCACTCATGCTACTGTTGACGTGGCACTTTATTACTCATCTGCACTTTATTACACACAATTAAAAAAAAAAAAGAAGTGATATCATATCAAAAATCAAAAATGGTAAAAGGGACTGCCAAGTTTCGAATGGTTCGGCCCTTCAAAGGAGTGGGCCCACACAATTCGTAACTTGTCAATACAAACTTTTATTTTTTAATTAGGCCACAGGACACACGTATATACACATAACATGAAGGCATTAAAAAAAGCTTTCTTTTTTCGGGGAGGGGGGAGGAGTCAAGATTATTTTTTGAACCTTAAGTAGAGGGGGGGGGGAGGGATTAAGATTTTATCAGGGTCTTCTTGGAAAATTTGGAGAACACAGTTTCAATTCCTCTGCCATAAACAATGATCGGTCCCTAAAAAGATTTTAATGAAATTTGGCACATGGAAAGTGACATAAATTTATTGCCCAGGTCTTTTTAATTTCATCAAAATCACGTGAAAATGGTTGATCCCGGTAGCGATAAGAAAAGTTTGGCCTGTGATACCGTGGAAGGAGGTGGGTAGGGTTATTAGTTCTACTGGGTTATAGGGTGAAGCCCTGGTGGGATCGGGGGGTTCTAAGAGTATTTTTAAATTTGAAACTGGTGAACATTTGATATTTTTGTTATTTATTTTATATTGTTTTAATCCCATTAAGGAAGGAGCTTAATTTTTTTTTTTTTTTTATTGGTACATCACTTTTAAAAGTTTTTAAGAAAGCCCACGCTAAATTTTGGTTGAGATTTAACCCCGAAATAAGCACACTTAACGATAATTTTTGCAGCCATCTCTTTAAACAGCACTTAATCTTGGTGAAATTGTCACAGTAAATTTTTTCCCCCTTTAGTTTGACAACGCCCTTTGGATTTTTGATTTTTGTGGCAAGTGCTGGGTAACTTCTTTAGGTGTATATGGCAAATGTCATTCTTTTTTTTTTATCCCGATGCCTCCCTTTCCCCCCACCCCACCCCCAATCGTTTCTTTAGTCATTTTCGCCTCTTTGGGTTTGGTGTAAGTGGTCGACCTATATACTTTGCAACTGTCTAAACGAAATAAATACAATTATTTACGTGCGTTTATACAATGATTTATAATACAGTTTGTTGGACTCTCAGAGTGTGTACTGTGTAGGTCCTCTTACTGGTCCAGTTCTGCAAAACATCCCATAAAATTAAAATGGCGCTAGTTTCATCTACTCGAGGATCGCTTTGCCTCAGAGCACATAAAACTCAAAGAAATTGATTTAAAAAAAATTCACTACGTAACACAAGTTAAAAGAAGATGAAATCTTGTACGCGATCTTTAAACGATGTGTTTGTACGTCCCCCCGCTTGATGCTTATCGCTTTGTCAGCTAAATATTTGGTTTCATCAAGTGTGTTATCGTTCGTTGATTACAGCTGAACACGTGGAAGCCTGAGGAGCGTCCTGAACTGTGTTTGGACCTGTCTTTTATCGTCTTGTGTAAATCATACGCGTTCGAGTGAAGGCTCCCCTGGCCACCAGCTGACTTCGATACATATTTATGACAGACGGAGTTAGACTAGAGACGCCGTTATGTACACCATGCACGAGCCTTGCAGTTTGTTCTTTAATTATATGACAGTCCTTGACGACACATAGCAGCAGCCTCAAACGTCAAAGTTACGGGACAAAATAAATATGGCACACTTAAATATTGGCAGAGATCCAGTATGAATTAGGACGCTAGACTTATCTATCAAAGCACTCATATTGAAGAAGCTTCCAAAGAGAAAAAAACAATTTTTTTTTATAACGTCGAAGTGTCTATTAACATGAGTGTCCTCTCACAGATTTAAAAGTTTAAAGAAAAGGGGGGGGGGGGTCGTTCTTTAAATATTCTTTTCAGTGATTTAACTTCTAACCATGGGTGCTTTTGAAAATAATTGACTTTTGTAGCTCAGGTTGCAAACAAACACCCTGTTGCATGTGCTAAGGGACCGTTCATTATTTATCAACAGGGGTGGGTAGGCGGATTTTCGTCATCAATATAAAAAAAATCATGACCCCCTCCCCCCTTTGGTGTTAGTGAATTTGTTTGGCCCTTACCCTAAAAAAAATTGTAGTACAATTTTCATTTTCATGAAATGAGTGTACGAAAGGGAGCTAGGCCTATTTCAATACGTTGTGGGATGTACTGAGCTAACTAAATTTATTACATTAACATTCTACAACTTGCTGTGTACTTCCTTTCTGAGGGTTTTTTTTTACCTGACCCCGATAGCACATTCCAAAAAAGTTTTAGTTTTGCATGTCGAGCGGCCAAATCAACGCAGCCGTGGTTGAAAAATCGATAACTAATAGTTTCTTAATAAATAACTTATTTATATCACGGTTGGGACGTCAAGCTAACTCGTATTTAATTAAAACGTGTTTGTGTCTTGTGAAAATATCTCGAAATGACTGAAGGTCATTCTATTTTAGTTTACTGAGGGTGGAGTGGTTGGTAGACCGACGAGTCGTTTGCGTCCGTTTGTGGGGGAGGGGGCAGGAAGGATACGCAGCGTCGTTTCGCCGTATTTCACACTAGCCAGGTCGCTTGTGTTTTCCAAGCTTTTCGGAGTGATAGAACTTCGATAAAAGGCTGCAGGGATAGAATGGCATTCTGGGAACGTATGTAATTCATTTTGAGCGCTTGTAGTTTGATTATTGTTTAAAAACTACGGTAATAGGGTATAGGTATGAATGAAGGTCATTGCGTTTTAGTTTGTGGAGGGAGGGGGGGGGACTCAACGCAGCGTGAATGGCTTAGATATTGGCCAGACGTATAAGAGTTTGCATGGATGGGATTTCATTTCTTTTAAGTAATTAAGTTTTGTACGTTTTTATTACGTTACGTTTTTTTTTTCAAGATGTATTCAAGTTGGTTGTTGGTGTGTGTGTTCCCGGTCGCGTGATCCGGAAGTGTCAAAAGTGTGGGTTATTGGCAAAAGTGTGGGGTAACTTGATAACCCACACTTTTTGCGATGACGCACACTTCCGGTGTTGGTTAACGGGATTTAACCAACGGAAATTTAGCATGGCGTTGAGTTAGCGTGACGTCACAGCTGTGGTATAAATATTTTTATAGCTCCCTTAATTTCTCAACGTTAAGTAAATGTTCAGACAAACTGTTAAAAAGTTTTGGTACAGTGTATTCTCTGTTACTTTCTCCATGCACATTTTTTGCAAATGGTACCGGTAAATACTTTTCTCAAAGTATAAGGCTTCAGACTTGCCATTAGTTTTAAACTTACGGCTATAGTAGTTGTTGAGGGTCGTAACATAGTCTCTCAATTGAGTAATCCTAAACATTTTCATATTCATTATGAATGATTCATTAGTATTTTCACAAAATTTTACTTCTTGAAGTTTTTTGAAGTTTAGATGATGGTAGAGTATTAGTGTTAATATTTTTAATAAACATTTTTGAGTTGTTCTTTTTAGTGGACGAAACCGCATTACGATTGCTTTCATTGTTAAATTGAATTTTTTTTGAGTTTGTTTAGAGCCAATCTTTTATGGCCGCAGCAAGGGTTCAGAAACGTGAAGCAATTTTCTTATTTCTGAGGAACCTTTTCAATGAAAATGGTTCCCAACTATAAAGTCGTTGAAAAGTGCTGATCTTCCCTTGACGGGTAGCGAAAATGTATGCCTCCCCCCCCCCCTCCCCTTCAAGAAATTCCGAACGATCCGAAATTAAACCCATTTTGTCGTTATTGACGTTTGGAGACAACGTCCGAGTTCCCCTCAAGACTCCATCTTCACCAACTTTCCCATGACAAAACTCTCTGGATTTATGCGACGTAATAGTGGGCACTGTGCCATCATACGACTCCAAATTAGGGCGTTTAGTTTAACTCGAGACGAGGCTTCTCACACACAAAAAAAATTATATAAGCAAAAAAAAGTAGTTTTGTAATACAAAACTGGGCGCGCCCCTTAGCAAAAATGCATAAACACACTTAATAATCGAACACAAGCATCATGCTGTCTCGTCCATCGAGAACTGATGTTTGGCCTCGCTTAATTAGCCTACATAAACTGGACCTTGAAATCTTTTCAACTCCGTTCTCTCTGTTTTTGCCTCCTATAAGTTTTTGTCAATCTGAGCCATCAAGAAAAGTCATACTTCGTGCGCCGTATGAATTTGATATTTGGGTCAATGATATCGCTGTTTTAATGCTCCGTCTGGCCGATTCCCGTCAGTGGAAAGATTCGGGCATGTTTAATAAATATTGTCTCTGGAGTGGAACATTTATTTACTTCTTTCTTGGGGTTACGAAACCGGGCAAAGAAGATAACGGCGAAGGATTTCAAGAAGAGCTTGAAATTTGCACTGGTTCTACTGAGAAGATTATGCATAGGCCTGCGAGCTGTTATCAGGAAAAACAAAACTTGTTGACTAATAAGACTAGTACTCCAACACATCATAATGACATGTAGGGAGTGTCTCAAGGGTAGGGCTACCGCGATACAGGACGGGAACGAGGAGTAATTAACATTTTTTTTGGAGGGGGTGGGGGTGGGGTTGGGATCCTGGGCATAGGCGCTTGCAGACTTTCAAAAAATGGGACCATTGGAAAAAGGGCAAAGGGCAACATTTCCGTGGAAGTAGTCTAGAACTATAGTTTGTTCCACATTATGTTTTCAGAAAACTAACTGTATGACGACACGTTTCCTTGCACTAAGAGTGCAAAAACATGTGGGTATTACACTTGTATACTTAACAAAGTTACTATTAGAGTTTACGAATGGGATGTTTACGGATTTTTTGCACTCGTAGTGGAAGAAAACGTGTCGTCATACAGTCAGTTTTCTGAAAACATAATGTGGGACAAAGTATAGTTTCTGACCTCTGCATACAGACGCCTAAAAAACTTAAGTATGTAAAAAAAAATAGTAACGAGGGGTCCAAAATGAGCTTGGAATCCTGGAATCAATATTGCAATCCTCTAATAGCTATTGTTTTAATGTTTTGTTTTGTCTTTGTTTTAGTTGTTTTCCTTCTTTGTATAGTAAGTAAGTTTATTCACCCAACACATATTACAAAATTACCACAAAAGCAAACACTCATTCCACAGGAGCTAATGCTCACGTGTGGTTTGAGAGCAGCAGACAAATAAAAACAACTGAACTAGCACTTTTGCACAAAGAATCAAAGGATAGGCGCCAGAAGAACAACAACGAAACAACATTGAAATAAAATTAAAAAGTGCATCGATAAATATATATATAAACAACAAATATATGGAAAGGGAGATAAAAGCAGAATACAAAGAGGAGTGAAATATATTAATCAATCTCAAAGAAAACACGAGTAAAGCAAAAACAAACAATTTATAGTTAATATAGTTAAAATATAGTCAACAATTGGTATCGTTCAAAACCTATTTTGAATTGTTGAAGGATGCAATAGGCTAACATAGGGCCTTAGGGCTTCGGGCAGATGACCAGGAGTGGTTAACGCTCGTTAAACCCTATAAACCCTATAGGCTAATAGCCAATACTTATAGTGATAAATTGCAGACCCACAAAAAAATAATAATAATAAAATGAAAGACAGAAAAGCTGCAAAACATCAAAATTGGCAGAAAGGTAATAGCACGTACAGCTCACAATGCTAAACAAGCTTTTTAGACAATTTCTGTCCAGGTTAATCAACCACCCAAACAGATGTTTCTGAAACGTGTACTGATTAGTAATAGGGCGTTCAAAAAAACCGGTGGAGGGGCCCCTTGCCATACGTGTCCCACTGTGCTAGCGCCCGTGGTTCTGGAACATTTTTTACCCCACTTCTCTTCGCTTCTCCTTTTCTTGCTGAACGGTCGCACTGAACAACGGACAAACGGGCAAATTAATCTTTGAGCATTTGTGGGTGGGTTTCATTAATTGATGGTTTTGCAAATTTTGAGTATTTTTCCATTTCATGTCGGACTGGGTAGGAAAGGGAGCTGTGCCCTTTATCGAAATGACCGGGGAGGGGGGGGGGGGGAGTATGCGTTTTTCAGGAAACTCTGATGGAGTTATGGTGCCTCCAACCGTCTAGGGGTTTTGGGAAGCGCTCTAAGCTCCCCAAGCAAAAGCAAAGTCCGGCGTCGAGCGCAAGAAGCTTTGCTTATTTCATATTCTGTCGCCATTTCTGGCTTCAGAGTGCATTCTTCAACACACTTTATATTTCTAGTATGCAATTTTTGAAATTTTGGAGCGGGTTTGGGGGGGGGGCGAAGTTTAAAAAAAGCGTTTAAAACGTATAAAATTAAACGGAGGGAGAAGATAAAAGGGAATTTTTGTCTGAAAGGAAAGGTCGTCAGTACACGGGGAATCCAAAACCATTAATTTTTCTTTGCTGAGAGGAGGAAAAAAATTAGACTTTCAAAGGGGCGCCGAAAGTATTGTAGCCAAAAGGCGCCTGTGCCACTATGGCCAGTCCGAGCCTGCGCATACTAAAGCTAACGTTCCCCAACGATAAACGGAAATACACAAGCCCATCAAGTGAAGAACGAGCTTTGATTAGGCTACCGCGTTCTTCCTTGTTTTTGCTGTTCATAAATATACTAAACCAAGCAAGCATCCATGGCATAAAGGTGCCGTTTCACCTCTTCAACTCCTAGATGCAGCATCGTAGAATCTTCGAGCATTACAAAGAATATAGCGGTCGATTAAGAATGGAACAACCCTATTTGCAGCAGCGCTGCGATTTTCGTAACTAAAACGAGATCACGTGACCCACATCGGCCTATTGGATGACGGAAAATCTGGAACGTGGATGCTGCGTTTAGAATATGGGCAACGCTATCGAAATGGTGAACAGGCACCTTTAATGACTGAAGGGCAATGGGCGCATTTTCATAAAATCACCGAACAACTCACCGACCGATTGCACAAACAAGCGGCTGCAGCGACTACCTCGTCGCAACTGATCTTCTGTCCACTTCTGCCGTTTCCGCCACTTTTTCAACGAAAATATTGAGGCGCACACCTCTAACACGCACTGCAACAGCGATCTCTATAGAGCAGTGACATTTGCCGCCATATTGGCACCAGCTTGGCAACAGTATGGGTCTTGGAGGGCATAACTGCAAGGTGCACTACATAAAAATGGAGGGAAAAACAACGGAAGAGCGGATTTCCTAGGCTTAAAATAACGTTGTTTTCTCCAACAACAAAAATCGCGCGTTTTAGGTCTAAGCAATCACTCTTCACAGTATCGGCTTCAGTATGACGCCCTTCTGTTTCTCTCTGCAGTGCCCCTTGCAGCTAACCCATTAAGGCTCCAGCATAGAGTTATATACAATAATACTACGTCGTGTCACTGCTCTATTGTATAATCTAAAGGTAGTAACCATTACAATGTGTTAAAAATGTGTTGGTTCTTAGTTAGGCCTAATTTTAGGCCTAGTTCTCAGCTCTTAGGCCTAATTTTTAATTTCGTATTTAGCAACTAACGGAGTATTGGGTTAGAGAGTAGGCCTATTCATTCAAGCAACACGGTGTCGAGACTAATGTGTGTCGTTAACGAAATCCTTTTTTTTTACGGTTGCGTGGCTTCCTGTAGTGGTTAAAAGCGACGATCAAATGTTATTATTTCATTGAGTTACATCGAGAAAGCCTGTTAGCTACAAGGAAGCAACGGTGATTTAATTTGCTCTGTTTTTTTGAGTCCACTTGACCACCACTGAAAAAGGTGACGGACGGACGGACAAAGTCGTTACTGTAGTCTTCTCAGCTTTCACTGTATAGAAGACTGAAACTGGCCGCTTCCACCAAAAATGACGTCACGCTTAAAGGCGCATGTTCACTATAGCGTTGCCCATATTCACAGCATCTACGTTCCAGATTCTCCGTCATCCAATGTTGGTCACATGAACTCGTTTTAGTTACGAAAATCGCGGCGCTGCTGCGAATAGTGTTGTTCCATTGTTAATTTACCGCTATTTTCTTTAGATTCTACGGTGGTGCATCTAGGAGTTGAAAAAGTGAAAAGGCGCCTTTAAGTTGCTGGAATGATCGATGAGTAAAATGGAGGCCAGTGTCAGGAAAGAAATGGTTTTTGCTCACCGTCGTTTGCTCACCAATCATCCTTGAGTTGTCATGGGCGTTGATAAGGATGTTTACATTAAATTCCAGCCGATAGGTTCGTTTATTTCTCACGATCGAGTGACCCGATACCTTCTTTAAGCTTAGTGGGGATACTGCGTGACGACAATCTCCGCCATTCGTTAATTACGTTTACGTAAATAATCCTAGTGAAGAACATCTGCGGGCCCGCCATCTTCGGCCTCCGCAATCGATGAGTACGATGCTTCAGCGGTGACATCACGCTGAAGTGTCGAAAAATCCACCGAGCGTTGACGAACTGCTTTTCATGACCTAGGGTTACAGCGCTGAATTGTTCTATGTGTTTAAGAACGTGCCCATTGTGACGTCATTTCATCACATGCGAATGGCGAATCCGAGGGGTTCGACAAAGGCAAAAAAGTGTACGAGATTTGTAAATCTGTAAATCTTCCAACGGATTTAAGGAGATTTACGGATTTTCTGGGATTTAAAGATTTACAAAAGATTTAAGTAAGATTTAATGATTTACA
>JAHWFP010121638.1:66366-96948 GCA_023313725.1 Lithobius niger
TTCAAGATTTACACGGATTTAGAGAAGATTTAAAGATTTACACAAAAGTTGGAGATTTACACAGATTTACAGATTTAAAGAAGATTTGCAGGATTTAAAGATTTACAAAAGATTTAAGTAAGATTTAAATGATTTATGCCAGATTTACGTGATTTACAAGATTTGTACAAGATTTAAGGATTTGAATGATTTACACAAGATTTAGATGATTTACACAAGATTTACAAGATTTACAACGGATTTATAAATCTTAAATCTTGGGTGTACGAGATTTATAGCTTTGTCGAACCCCTCGGGCGAATAGCAGATGCATGCAAGATGGCGGCGGCCGTTACTGCTAAATCACCAATCCAGACGGATCAAGGTCTACCAAACGTGATGTAAAACGTACTTCAGTGATGTCCATCTGTGTCTCGAAATCGACATTTATTGCCTAATCGAAATCAAACTCCAAATAAATACTATGCCGTAGGACTAACGGCACATGGTCACGACTTAGAGGGCGATACATTAAGAATTCACTTTCTCATTTTTTGAAAAGGCTGACAATTGCAGCAGCACGGACCCATACCCATGCAGCCGTAACTGCTGCATACTAGTTTGATCCAGATCTTACCTCTAGTTTGAAAGAATTTCCCTGGATACACAGACAAACAGTGACTTAAACTGAATCAGAGTTTTTCTTTCGTTGTTCTGGTTATTTATAAACGGTTGTAGGAAAGAAAGACAAAGGGAAAAAAGTCACAGATTACAGTCACAGAAAATAAGTCACACGAAATAAAGTTGCAAATTAACGGTTTGAAAATTACATGTTTAGGCGCTGAGGCGCCATTTTAGGACGGAATGAAATGTACATCGATCGCACATTCTGGCAGTGATATCTCTGGTATTGCGCAATTAGAACTTTGAGTGAGGGAGGGGGGGGGGGGGCAACGCGCTTCGTGCGGGAATGACACACATCCTGAATCATCCCCAATCAGAAGATCCGGAAACTCACCGCCAGAATAAACGACGAATGAAACTCCGGGAGTGTGCAATCAGAACTGTAGAGGGCCAGGCTTCGTGCGGAAACGGTAAACACCCTGAAACCTCCCATCCCCAGTCAGAACTGTCAAATACGAACTGCCAGAGGATGCGAAGGCCACGGAAATTATTCAAAGTATTCAGCATTTTTAGACTTTTTCTGTGGTTTTCTTTCTTAGGCAATTTGTGGTTTTTTCCTGTGACCTTTCTTCCTGTGATTTTTTCTGCACTCCTCTATAAATATACCAACGTACTGAGTATACTTAGTAAACTGGGTAAACTTAGTAATTTAGTCCATAAAAAGTGTGAAGCTAATGTAACGGTAACCAAGCTGGCTTGTTATTTTCTACTTGTGAATAATTTCTAATTACACAACATAGGCATGTTTCCACGAAATATCTTTAAAGGTCTTTTAAATGGTATTTTGCTGTCTCAGCGCACGTACCTTAGTTTTATAAGAATTTATCTTGAAAAAATAAAAAGGTAGGTTATCAGTTATGAACACATCCATCATGTGTTATCTTAAGCAAACTAAAGATGCGTCCCTCCTTCGGCAAGAGGCCGTCATCACACTTGAGCTTTATACTCCTGTCAATTTTTACCTCGACACGTTTACGAGTGTCAAAGGGTGAGGGGTTTAAAGATGGGTGGATCGAAAAAGTCACTTTATGTATAACTTCAATCCGTAAATCAGCAGAAAATTAGGTTAGCAGCCACACTATCGAGCATCAATAATAATTATAGAATTATTTACATTTGGTACCCACAGAGACCACAAAAAATTATTGCAGAAATCCCAAAGAAAATCCCTACCCCGAGGCGCGATTATTCAGTGGTGTAGACTAGAGTGTGGGGATATGATACCACTTCAGTCGGGATATCATCAGGGCCTCGAATAGTAGTGGAGGCGTTTTTAAAGGCGTCATCTGAAGAGCAAAATAATGCTCGTATGGGTAGTCCAACTCAATTTAGAATCTTAACACTATAGATGTTTTAGAAGTAAAGCATAGTAAGGTGACGAATACATACGGGGGAATCGAATAGGGAACCTTTGTTCATCTCAGGGGGGGGGGAGATAATGTCCAGAGTATGTAAAATAGAAGCCATAGCTGCTGAAGGAGTCGGTAGTCTTGTACCATGCCCATCATTACTTGGCAGGGACTGGACAGTGGCCGGATTCGACCCAACGACTTCCAACCCTGTCTTTCATGACGACTGAGCCAAGCAAAAAAAAAGCGAAAACTAGTTGCTGAAACAAACTTTATGCCTATAAACGCCTCCTTCCAATCCAAACCAATTTCCTTAATCGATCGTTCGCCACTATTATTATCTGAACCAAAATCATTACTTGTTATAATTTTTTTTTTACTTGTGGTTACATAACGATTTTACGTGTGGCGTCCTCGATGAGAGCACGGCCCCTCCATAATGTCTTTCGATCACGTGACAGTGGCGTGAATTGTGAATTAACCGATGACGCACTTCCTCAATTCTCTTAATGCAAAATACATTGACAAAAAAAAGTTGAGGCAACGAACTATGTCTTGATTTTTTGGCTACTGCGCAGTAGTCCGACAAAAGTTTTGAACCAAAAAAATAAATAAAATAATAATAATAAGAAGCATAAGAAGTGGTCGTGATGCAAGATTGACCTGAGGCGAAGGACGGCTGATTTGAAGCCCAAGAGATAAAGTTTAAAGATTAATAAATCTTCCATAGGTAATGATGGGTGACTGACGGCCGGGTGGACATTATGGTATGTCTAAATGCACCGGAAACAGACCCCTGACCTGAATTTTCAGTTGGCACGAATTTGTATTCTAATGATGGCCAGTGACAAAAGTAGAACATAATTAGCTATTTCGTCGTGTCATCCTCGTACGTACTAGCAGAGTAGAAAATCTTTCGTAGTACGAAATACTGATGCCGTATGCAATCCAACGAACTTACGACAACAGTAGAATCCTAGTCGAAGCGTTAAAGGTGCATATTCACCGAAACAGGCTGCATCATCTAGCGCCGTCTACCATTATTTAGTTTCACGTAGCACTTGATTTCAACAAGCGAAGGAATGCGCAAAGAAATTTCTTTTTGCACAACAAACTAGCCGCGTGTCTCCTTAATTATTGAGTGTAAGGTTGGTGCGTCCACGTGCACCAGGGAACGATCGGCCAAGGTTAACGATATCACTGTCACTGGATGGTGCCCATCTTGTGGTTCAAGAGCTGCGTTTCAAAACGGTCGATATTTAAGAATAAGCGCCCGCGATTATGTTAGGCCTAACTTTAAAGCTTGCTCTCTGGTGCACGTGGACACACCAATTTGATACTCAATAATTAAGGAGGCACGTGTCTTATTTGTTTCTTAAAAAGAAATCAATTTAGGCTAGAGCGAACTAGATAGCGGTAAATGGCTATAGATGATGTGTCAATCTAACGACATTACATTCACCAGAAGCTAAGAAATACAAACACGTTTGTAGGATGTGGGACTGTCCAAATCCATGCAGTAAATATCGTTTTATATTCCATCCCTTGTCACAAGGTCGTCCTGGAAGAGAAGCTGTTGGTTTCGTTTCCCGGCTCCAGGACAGTAGATTCAACATCGCTAGAACCTTACGTTACGAAAGCAACGATCACAGACGTCAACTGTCTGAATTGGCGTTGAGTCTGGAGTCGAGGCTTGAAGAAACAAGCTCCTTCCCCGCATCTTGATCATGGAATGCAGTTGTAAACGGAGTTACCGCATCGTAATCGTAACACTAGTCGTAGCCTACTTTTCGCACGTCCGTATGTGTTAGGTTGAAAGCTACACAGCGTATTTTTAACGAGGCCTATCCCAGAAAATAGTTGTGATCAGTCGTTCCAAATTTGGCCGGCATGGGTTCGCCACCCAGAACAAGAGATCCTACTGAGCTATGCAGAGGTCCAAACTTGTCCAAAAAAATCTACATTCTTAATATTGTAGGTGAGCGAAGACTACCAGCAACAGCAGCACCGGAGGAGGGAAAACGATACTACCCCGTATAGCTTTCCCTCCTCCATACTTCTTTCCCCACCACTAGACCGCGTGGGTCAGGCCCGCTGGATCACTCGAGAAGCAGCTAATGTTATCCGGATGTATGTCGGCTGCCGTTGCACACCAACATGGGCGGGTGTGGCGGTGGGTATTTGAACCGCTATTTACCGACTAGCCCGACACAACATTGACCTCAAAAACTGTTTATATTTTTTCGGCGGGGGAGGGGGGGGGGGCAGAACTTTGCTCTTGGACCTCCACCCTCCCCGTTGGCTAAAAGCTAATTAAGGCACTGATTTTGAGTACATGTCTCTGATTATACCAAGTCGTCTTAAGCTTCTCTCGGTCGTCTTAGTTTTCGTATAGTAGTCCTTCTTCGTCTCTAGAAACTGAAATTTGCGTGGGAAAGAAAAACCTTCCTTTTTTTTCTATGAAGAAGAGGGGGAAAAACACAAGTGTTGAGCGAGGCGAAGTGTATATGGATGGAAGACTTCTTAGTAAACAGACTTCTAGAAAGCAATGCATCATTCATACACACAAGAGCTTCCTTGTATGTTTCCGGTTAGGCCAAAAGAAGCGAAACGTTGTGACAATATTGTGTTTACAAAACGTCTGGCACGTCGTCTACAGTAATTTGGATTTGGTCGTTGCTTAACTTCTCTCTTTACTAAAAGGAAGACTCCGTCAAATAAATGAAATAACACATGGCCTTCCCCCTTCCCGGTACCCAACGATAAGACAATTCAGCAATGTTCGTACACAAACGTAAACACAAGATTACCATCGTCACTGTGTATCTCACTGGAGACAAAATGTAGAATTTTCATATGAAAGTAATCGATTCCTTCCAATCCGTATGGTGAGTCATGTTTATTGTGCGCGCGGCGTATCTTTGAGTCCTGGAAGTATTTTATGAGCGGCTACGTCTTCCTGGAGGAAGCGGCTTTAATCTACGGCCGCCATTGTTTTTTGTAACCATTTTGGATATCAACAAGGCACTCTGCTACCAAAAATGTACAATCGATTATCTGTCTTCGTTCTGCAGCGAACTCAAGATAGGCCGCGCACACTTTAGTCATGTTTAGGCTGCCATTTTTTCTTTCGGTAATCGACAGTTAGGCCGCCTGCGCATTGAGCGACTTAGCCGCGCGGCCAGGTCGCTGCAGCCAATGAGAATGCTTACCGTTTCTGTAAAACCACGCACTAATCATTTTCATTGGCTGCAGCAACCTGGGCGCGCGGCCAAGTTGCTCAGTGCGCGGGCGGCCTTAACCAGCTTTGCCTAAACAATTTCAGCATTTACCCTCTGGTCATCGACGTAGTAACGCGGAAACTGCCGCAGTGAGTTGAGTATTGTGCGCCTAGCAACCGTCACATTACTAATTTTTAAGACTGGCTGTCGACTTCATGACCCCTGGTTATTCCTTGCGCCTGGTTTCACAGGATACAGAACCTGAAACAGAACCTGAAACTAGAAATTCTGAATGGAATACAGAGAAAATCACTTCACAGTAAAAAAAAATCGTCCAATTAAGGCAGCAACAAGCCTACTTTTTGTAGGTCCATTTCCTAGTTACATTTTTTAAAACTATGCTCGCGTTTTTACTGCAAAATTCAGGATTCTAATAAAAGATTTTGAGAAGAAGTCCGCAGGTGGACAATTTCCCCGCACCTGGTTTCCACCACCTTTTTCTCCATGCCTGACATGAACAAGCACAGATTACGAGCAAAATGGGACCATACATAAAAATTCGTTTTTTTTAATACCGTTCTGAAATGCTATACCGACAAATCAACGTGAATGGGCTGTACAGCCAAAATAATCCGTCCAGTAGCCCCCCCCCCCCCCCCCCCCCAATTGTTAAGGTGGGGGAGGGAGTGCTTCTTATGGTATCAAGAGTCCTGCGTCAAACAGCCTAATCTGTTTAATTATCGAATACAGTAGTTATCACCTTTTAAGAGTGATACATCAGATTAAGTTGCAAGCATTTTCGGTGGGAACGAGCTGAGTCAGTTGCCAAATATTTGAAAATTTGAGAACAAATTCCAGGTTATTGACTCCAAGGTCATGAAGAGAAGAACAAACAATGGCGGATCACTGTTTGCCCAACGTGTTCGGTGTTGATAGTCTGGTCGCGACAGATGGACAGTGGAATTACATTCTTTTATACGAACGTCAGCAGTTTGCTTTCAAGAAAACCTGGTACTCAGCATCTAATTTCGAGAGTTGTGGTCGAATTTTAAATGAAAACAAAATCGTAATTTTTAGGTTACTTAGAACCACGAAACCCTAAAAATGGTAGTAAGAGTAGCTCGGTTTCCAAGAACTAAATAAATAAATAAATAAATAATCACACCACCCTTGCAAAGTAGTGATATCATTCCCTCAGGAGACTGCCATCAAGTTTCTAGTGATACAAACAGCAGTCACTCAAACATAACTAGTAGTTTCCTGAAAAAATGTACATTACGCTCGTCCCCTTCCCCACGCAAAAAAAAAAAAAAATAAAAAAAAATGTTGTGCATAATTCAGTCGGTTTGTTAATCCTCCCAAAGCCAAAACTGGTGTAAAAAGCCGTCAAGTTTTCAAAATAGATCGGCCTTTGAAGGTAGTGATATCATTCAACCAGGGAAAGGCCGCCAAGGTTAATCATATTAGCCAAGTTAATCAAACCGACTAATAGTTCGAAAGTTAAATGAAAACTAGACCGCTGTAGCAATCTTCGAGTTTTCATTAAAGTCCAAAGTATTATTCTGTGCGATTAACATGGCTTATGTATTAACTTTGGCAGCCTTTCCATGGTTGAATGATATCACTATCTTCAAAGACCGATCCCTTTTGGAAACTTGACGGCTTCTTAAACCAGTTTTGGTTTTGGGTGGATATCACAACTTTCATAGGACCGTGAACAGATAAAAGGTTACACCGTTTTATCTTCATCTCTACCTTTTTTTTTTCTGTAGGCATTTTATGTCTGTGAATTTTCACATTGATAATTTTCAGTTTTACCCCTGCCCAACTAGCCGTTAGGTGAGCCAAATTGACATGGTTTGGTTTATTGTATGACCATGCTTCACATGCTTGTATAAGTGTATAAGTGTATAAGTTTCTTCAATCCCATTTTTGCAAACACTGGATAACAAACGCTGATTTCGTTCGCGATTTCGGCAGCATTAAGATTTATTCTCGACATGATAAGATATGCTTTTAGTTGCTTACAGCTGATAGACACATGAACTTACGAATGGAACTTAGGATTGTAAACATGCAAAAGGTCAGACCGTCTTATATTCCTCTCTACCATTTTTCTTGAGGAATTTTATAACATCCCTTCATTCTTACTCGATACGCGGCAACGTAACGTCAGCTGTTTTGTCCTTCGTTACAGATCAGCTTTTCGTTCGTTCAGGCTTTTACAATAAATCTAAGGACCAGCGTTGATTGTCCAAGCCCTTGTTGCATGAAATCTTTGGGCGCAACATGGAAAAGAAACGAAGTTTAAATTACCTAGCGGCGAGTTTCAAATCCCTTCCACGCATATGTCCTGACCCCCCTACAAGCCCCAAACCAACAAACGGACCATGTTCAGATCACCATGCATTCGTGTGCAAAAGTTCAGCTGTGTAGGCCTTCCCGACTTTACCCTAGCCATGTCCAATAAATAAGTCTATTGGATTTAACTTTGGAAAAACATTGTGTTTCTTCGTTTAATACTAATATTTACAGTTAATTTTCATTTTCATAAATAGTATCTTTCTTTAAGAAAATTTAATTCGGAATTCTGGTAAATTTTCTTTTATTTAGCTTCATATTTATGTTTTCCCTTGTTTTCAACCCCTGAAATAACATCTTAAGCCTTGAAGTTCCCGCATCTTTACAAAACCTTCTGAGAGATTTTCGATGTCGGGTCCAGGTCGGTGGCCAGGTATTCTGGACCTTTTTTGAGTGGTGATACTGTTGGGCGCCAGCACGGCATCGGGGAAAGGAATCAGGGGAGGGGTTGTACACCTTCTCTTGCCGGAGTCAGAAAAAAAAAAAGACGAAGAAATTTCCAATGGTGAAAATGGTGAAACCTTTTGTTCAGTTTTGTCCAAACCGGCGGCTAACTATTACTGGAGGAGAATCTTCCACATTTCAAAGCTTTGTTGCGTATTTCGTTATCCCGTATAAAGTATGGACCTTATGAGGGTCCTTTTTGCTTTCAAAGTATGGTCACTTTTATCTTCAAATTATGGCCACTTTTGCTTTCAAATTATGACCATGTTAGTCTTCAAAATAGAGTCGCTTTTATCTTTGAATTCGCGTTTTAGTTTTGTCTTTAAATACGGGGCCATGGGTTAGCTTTTTACCTTCAAATTTGTGACGTTAGGGTCGCTTTTGTCCTTAAATACAGGTCCTTGGGAGCACTTTTGCTCATAAAGTCGGGACCTTCAGTAAAAACCGCTCGCTGTACAAGCCTAATTGATGAATAATTTCGTTACCACCCACCGTCATAGTAAAAGTCATCCATAGTACCATACTTTTACGACCGCAACAAGATTACCAGTTGACTTCGCATTAACCTCCCCGTTCCATCAACTTCATTCACGCCCTTGGCCTTGTCACCATTGTCCTTTTTTTAAAATATTTTTTTGTTTCCAGCGCTTAGCCGCCTTGGAAACGTCAAAGTGGTTGACAGCGGTTTCATTGGTTCCTGCACCCTTGTCCCACGCCACCCTCCCCCCTTCATGACCTCCTTGAAACAAATAACCACCCACAGCTGCTTGTCTCTCACTAACCACGACATCCCCCTCTCCAACACGCCTTCATCCATCTTCCGTGGCGCCAAGATTTCTTCTGTCTAAAACGAAGAACAACAAAATCTTTCTTCAGCACTCTGAACACACTTGGCATGTACACGAAACTTGGTCGGTACATTTTTGAGTAAATATTTGTGTATCTGTCTGTCACAGCCTCGCAAAAATTTCTGAAGTAATAAATAGCTTCTCCTCGCCACTCAACCCCACCCCCTCCCTCAAAACCAGGTTTCCATGGGAAAATGAAACCGAGTTTTTTGTTTAACTTACACAATAGACGACTAAAACAAAGGGGGGAATCGCGACTGAAGGCCTCTGACGCGTTCGTATGCTACAAGTTAAACAATCACGTAATGTGTGCTATGTGTGCCTTACAGTATTGGAAAGGTAAATACAATAAAGCAAAGTCCACGACAAAGACAATAAGCATGGTTCGCGTGCATTTTTCTCTCACCGTATTCTATTTGCTAAATAAGTGACGAAACTGAGTAATCGGCAGAGTGCTAAATCGTGTCTTTTTGTCTGTATGTCTGTCGAACTGAGATGAGAGAACTTTGGCTGTTCTGCTGCGGTGCAGTTTGCCCTAAATTACTGTAACCTACGTACATCGTCCGTCAAACTAACTGGAGAGCTGAAAAAAGTATAAACAAGATGCATATCTCCATCTTAGAACCTTTGTACATTGTCAGATCTTTGCAATCACCTAACGACTATCCTTATAATAACCGATTATAGCCTACACTATCCTAACAACCAAGAATTTATAGGTTATAATGCAATACGCACACGATAAAATCTGCGCATTCTCTGCAAATGGCTAGCTGCAATAATCGTAGACATGTAATTAAAAGAAGGTTAACTTGGGTACAAAGACTACTTACGTGCACTCAAGTTCAAATAAATACCTAATTTACTAATCTGTCGGTCGCTGGCACCACTGCAGGCCAGCAGTATTGCAGTTCTAACGAGGATAGGCTACATCGAAAGCCTTTGCAAAAAGCCAAAAAATAAATAATAATAATCAGTTTTAAGTCCCATAAGCGCACAGGTCAGAGAAAGTATTTAAGGGTTGACGCGCCGCTTTGGTCGATTCATCGTGGGCCTTATTTCACTGTTGTGTTCAACAATGCAGGGGACATTGAACTTTGAACTTTAATTGGTACAACCATGGTGCAACATAACAAATTATGCACAAAAAAGCAATAGTAACAATTAAAAACGAATGTAGGATAATTTGAAAACGAACTAATAAATGTTGTAAAACTTCAGGCAGTGGGCACACGAAATCTTACATTATAAACCACCTTCTCATAGCAGAAATGAAGCAACCGCAACGACCCCCGGAGGGGAACAATGAAAACGTGCGAGTGTGTCAATTCTTTGGCATGAAGTTGAAACTGGGATGTTGTTGCCCTGAAAAGAAGTTGAATTTGGCACATTGTTGCCTCGACTAACAATTTGCTCTGCGCGGTCATCACTAAGGCATGTCTTAAATGACGTCATGTACGAAGGACAGTTATTTTTCGCACGCTACTGGGAGTGGAGAGGGGCCTGAACGGGGAATGCCTGTTCGTGGGGGCAGTGCTTATGTTACAGCCACTATTTGATTGACGGAAAGGGGGAGTGTTACACAAAGAAAAATTTACTATTGCAGTGAACGATCAGGCAGCACCGAGCAAATACTGGGAAACAACCACGGGTCAAACAAATCCCCGGACGAAGCCGGGTACGATGCTAGTACAATATAAGCCTGTACCAACCTGCTCAGGTCACAATAAAGATCTTTGTTCCCTGTGTCGCACCATTTTCCATATTTGAGTAAAATGTCATGTATTTCTTTGCCAAAATGGGCAATTCCAGTCATGCACGTTACTAAACAGTCTCAACAATAACATTTTTGCAGCAACGAAGTTCTCGCCACAACAGGATCTTTTTCAAACACGCAAGGAGTGGTAAAGTCAAACAGCTAACCTCAAAACAGGCTTCATTGTTTAATGGTTGTGGTAGGTCACCCAGTGCTTCCTTTAACACAGTAAGGATAATACTCTCCCCAGTTTTGAAAAACGTAACGAACAATGTGAAAAAAATGTTACCAATGTGCAAAAACATGTTAAAGTATTGTTAGGTATATTGTAGGAAAATCTCCCACTTCACCCACCAGACACAAACCTACCACTTGCATAGCTTTTTCACAGACTTTGGGCCGTGTGAAGCTAAAAACCAAAACCCCTGTCTTTTATGTTTATGTGGCTCGACTACTCTATGGTGAACGGCTAGTTAGCACGACTATATATCATGTACTGGAGGTCCCGGAGTCAAGTCTGACTTCAGCCATCCCTGGCATTTTCAGGAAGAAAAGGGCCCTGTGATGCCTCCTGCTTTTGGCTATTGTGGTAGGTGAAAGATTCTAGGAATTTCCGATTGAATTACGTAGAAAAATTGTCTCTGCCTTTCTGGCGCTGTGGCTTCGGCTGGGAGCACGTCAAAGCGTCAAAGTGCTGAGACTACTCTATTTTCTGACACACACAGTTATGCTTGGATCACGTCAGCCCATCTTAATCTGTTTGTACGATACGTCCTTGCATGGCTTTCTCCTCAAACAAGTCAATACGCATTATGTTAAGTTGACTTCCATCGTCAAAAAGGCTCTTTGTAGGTGTGGTCGGTCATTTAACCACAGAGCAATGCCTTTCTTGGCAGTTCTGATGATACGGGCTCCTTCCGAGAACTACTGTGAGTGTTGATCTTAGGGAAGCCACAAAGTGTGGAAAAAACCGTTGCCTTTTTTTAAGGGTAATTTATGGCTGCCCTTCACAATAGTGTGTTTTTTAATACTTAAAGGTACAATCCTCCCGGTTGGCTTTCCTGTACGGCTCGGTTTTGCAACATTACTTCAGGTGCATGCAAATGTTGCAAAGGCATTCATTCATTTTTCTATTTTTCCCTTCGTGAGAATCGGTTTTGCTGCATTCACTCTAACCTATGCAAATGTTGCAAAGGCATTCATTCATTTTCCTATTTTTCCCTTCGTGAGAATCGGTTTTGCTGCATTCACTCTAACCTATGTAAATGTTGCAAAAGCTATTTCGCGCAGGATGTTCGAATATTGTGAGATGGTTACGTCCTTTTAACTCCTAAAGGTACTCTCAGTCTGTTATTTACTTAATGAAAGAAAATTGCAAACATATTCTGTTTTGCTATCATCACCAGCAAAGAGCTCATGTTTACAGCTAAGAGGTAAGTTTTTTTTTTTTTAGCTAAGTTGTAAAATCATCAGCAGTACCAAGTTAAGGGCCCTGAACCAGTGATATAATTTGGGCACTGGAAGGCAGTAATACCGATTTCGCATTGGTAAATTCAAGCGGCCAGGCCGGACTGGGGCGGGCCAGCCAGTGCCAATCGGGGCCAGTGGTGGTCCGGCCGGCCCGCTTTCGCGTTGGTTAATTCCACGGCTCGCTGATCACAATTTACAGCACCGCCACGTGTCGGTTTGTGGCAGTTGACACTTTTCACTTTCTGCCGCTACACTGCAGCACCATTCATAACCAATTCTGAGTTAAGCGACGCCGGCAGGCTCCGTCCTAATTTGATTTCGCGGTAGTTAATAAAGCGGTCTTGGCCGTGCCTGGCCCGACCTGCAGGCTCACACCATTGGTGTGAGCCGGGCCGGGTCTCGAAAAACCGGCCTGGCCTAGGTCGGCCCGATTTCGCATTGGTTAATAAAACGGTGCCCAGCCCTCCTTGGCACGGCCAGGGCCACTTGAATTTACCAATGCGAAATGAGAAACAGCTACTGGTATGGTTACTGCTGCCAGCGCTATCATAAGGAAGCCCCAGAAGCCACGCATTTTTCTTATTGTTATAATTTAGGGCCATTTCTGGATATTTTACTTTTCTACTTCCGGATATACGTATATTTTTTTTTGCTTTAATATTTTTAAAGCCCCTTATGGCAAAAAAAGAAATTTTAAGAACTTAAAATCCGTAAAAAACTCTAAACCAAAATACCCGTAAGTTTTTAGTGCAGGATGGGACCTCTCTGCAACTCGGGACCACTGCTGGTGTGCACCTAGTTCCTTCATCTCGCCGGAATTGCTACATTTACATTTTTAATACTATAGGCAAACGAGGACTAATAGCAGCAGCAAGCTCTGATTGGCTGTTGTGTTCCTACGTCATCTACTTCTGCCATTCAAAATGCGCGATCGTCTAACAACAGCAAACGAGGAACATGAACGCCATCTCATATCATAATACAAGCCATAAGGGAGAAGTGCAAAGAGCGCAATGCAGAATGAGAAAATAGCTCGCGACTGACAGAGGAACAGGAGCGCCATCTCGTGCCATAATTGGAAAACCACGAGGGAGAAGTGCAACGCCAACTGAGATTGAATAGCTGCACTCCGCAGTGCAGCGAGAAGTAGAAAACGACTACGGAGAAGTGGGAAAATGGCTGACAACGTGATTTCATTTACGACCCATCTATCCTCCCACACGTAGTGAAGGATGTTGCCCACTGCCGTTTCCTAGCAAGAGGTAGGGGGGGGGGGATTTGACACACCATTGACTGGTTACTACTTAGTTTTAATTAAAACACTTCATGAATGCGGTATCAGGTTCCATTTTCTCGATTTAAACTTGTCCGGTTTGTCTCTACCGTGCACAGTCAGCTAGGAGGTTTAGGTAGGGGCACTTTAAGTTCTTCGGATTCCCGTAAAACAACTAATTCCCTGCAGTTTTAGTGCCTTTGAAACGTTGAAAAAAGCCAATTTTCTGATTTTTCAATTGCAGAAAATGCCTTATTTAATTTGGCGACTATTGCGGTACTTTTACAAAACTTTACTGTTAGCTATGAATTTACGGGGAAGGCATTTTTCCAATCCCCCGGTTGGGTACGCCACTGGTCGTGCATGGTTTACTTGTTAAATAAATACGGAAGTAAACCTATTTACGTTGCCTTTTGGACTTAAATGTCAGTATAGCTGAGTGGTAGGACTCCGGCCTTTGGTTTCAAAGGTCTTGGGTTCGATTCCCCACTCAGGCAGTGTGACATTAGGTCCAAAAGGCAACGTAAATAGGTTTGCATCCGTATTTATTTAACACTTATCGAGCCCAATTGGCTTTCTGTCCCGTTTATGGTTTACTTGTTAGCACGTTGGGTGTTTGTTTATAAAATCGCTGCTAGCATGTTTAAGACTTACCTTTATATTATTTGCAGCGATTTTTGTCTGTCTATTTACTTACATTTGTTAAGCTCGGGCGACCCATCTTTTATTTATTTATTTATTTATTACTTTATTTATTACAATAATAGGCCTTTTATTTGTAACTCACTTAATACAAAAAGCACAATTAAAATCCTTTCCATTCAGCATTTTAAGCAATAAAAAGAACGATTTTTAGATTTAGCAATTTTAGTGCCACTTTTTGCCACTAGATGGCGTTGTTAGCAAGTGTGTTAACTGATCTAACTAGCACGCACACATTAAAAAAAAAATTTTTTTCCTAAAGAGCACCAACATTTCACCCAAAAGTCAAAAATACAACACCTGAAAAACGCACGAATTATTTTAACTGCAGTGTGGTTTACCCATTCGCTAACAGCGACAAGTATGGGCAAGAAATGGTCCTACAATTGCTAAATCTCACATTCTTTCTTTTTTATTGTATAAAATGCTGTGTACAAAATAGTTTAATTGTTCGTTTACGGTTTTGCATTACGAGGGTAAGGAAAGGCCTGTTTTTATAAGTTTCAAGTTTCTTTTCTCTTATGTGTTATCATTTTTTTGGGGGGTTCGGTGTTAAAGACACAAAAGCCAAGTCGTGCAGCGGCTAATCTTACTGTTGCAGACTTCCTGGGCTATAATTCACCCAAGACAACTGCATTTTTCGGGCCGTAATGAGATTCCCGTCTTTCAAGGTGAACTTGCTGCCGCCTGCACCCCAATGGACATACTCCTCGTCCAGAAACGAAGGAGAATAAGATAAAGGAAGGATGATCAGGGAGTGGGAAGATCAGGCCAGGTTCACAAATTTAAAGCCCGTTACCCAGACATGAAAAAAATTAGCACATTCTTCCAATTTTTACTTTTTACTGAGTTTACTGGAAACACAAACGATTCCTTATGGACCGAGCATGGGCGATTTTAAAACTTATCTTAGACGATAAGAGATGGCTTGTTCGATTCCCCATGCGATCAATTTGACGTCGGAAGTTATGGTTCGTGACGAAGTGAGAGGATGTTTGCGAAATTGTTTTTTTACGTCACCATGGATGGCGAAAACAACCATAGCGTTGATCTTATCGGTGGTTGAAAAGTGAAACGTGGCAAAATCCCTACCAGTAACAGCCAGGTTAGTGTGAGACACTACCAGCCTTCTTTAGCAGGTGTGGGATCTATTCTGGCTTTTACTGGAACATAATCTTGGCCCCTTGTACGCCAGACGTTTCCCGATTTCGCTGCCCCCCCCCCCCCCCCCCCCCCCCACCTTGCTGGACTCTTTCTCCTTCAAACTAACTTCCAGTAAGGTTAAAAATTGAGCAGTTTCATTTTCACAAGCAGTTTTCTCCAGATGATATAACGCTGGGGAAGAATCGGTAAACGACGGAGCTCTAAGCGCGTCGCTATCTAGCAGTTTGAAAATGTTCAAATTCCACCAACGAACGTACAAGAACAAGATACAGTCCGCCAAGGAATTTTGAAGATTGTGTACACCTGCTCTCACCTCCAGCCTTACAACCCGCTTAAAAACTCGGCTTGTTTACTTCTTCTTATTATCGTCTCGCCTGACAAAGCTAGAAGATCACAGAAAATCTACAGTGAATCCACAGAAAATTCGCACCCCAACCTAGCGTTGAACTTGACTGTTTGGTAAAAGCATATTTGTGTCTTTAAAAGACATGTAAGCCATCAGCGTCGCGCTATTAGTATGGGTAAAATAGTTCGAGTAAGGGCTCGTTTACGCAACGACTCGTCTTTGCATTCTCGCAGCTAGAACTCAATCGCGATGGCAAAGGTGATATTGCCATGGTAACAACGCTAAGTGGATTAGCTAAATCCGACATCGTTTTAGTAAATACTTGCAGTCTTATAATCCGTGCCAATAATATAAAGAATTCCTCATGACGAAACAATTTTCCCAAACGCTTCTGAACTCACGTTATTTGCTATTTTCGTTGCGAGGTGGCAGACATAAAACCGCCGCCATGTTGGAATTTGAGGTGATTTCTAGCTTCTAGCTGCAAGAATGCAAAAGCGAGTGGTTGCGTAAACGTGCCCTAATAGTAGCCTACGGGTAAAAGATGCTGCACCTTGGCCCTTAACGCGACTTTTTGTTTGCGTAATGCGATAAATACGTTTGTATTTACGATCGCGAAGTCTTTCCAATGCGATTTATGACAACAAATATTTCGATCATAAAAATTTCCCGATTTCATTCCTTCAACAATTATGATGTGAGAAAATTCTAGATTTTTTCTTCAGCTGTATTTTTTCTTCCCCGTTGTATTTATGATCGTCTGCTAAAAATATCTTGGCGCGTTAGGAAACGACGCAAACAACTTCTAAACAAAGACGTAAATATTTAATTAGTCGCTGAGTACCGTAGACTGGGCCAGGTACGAAATTATAACCCGTGCAGTTGTTAACACGGGAAGGATTTTGATGGTTGAACTGAACGCCAGGAAAGGAAGGAGGGTCAGTGCGACGTGACCATTTCTGCAATTCGTCCAATAGGAGGCAATCAAATTTAAATGAGCCCATAAAATAAACAATTCCAGTTCAAAGTCGAAGGTCAGTTTATATAACCTGACGTTCATCTCGCATATCAATTATTTTGACGTATAGAATGTTAATGGTTTAAGTGAATACATCCAAATGAAGTGTACCATACGCGTTTTAGTGCCGGATGCAAGGCGGAATTTTCGAAGGGGGCGGCTCAAAACGGATATGGCCGTCTCCGGAAGCTATATGTATGCTGGAAAATATAGCGCTTCAATTGAGGTTTTTGATGAATTTCCAAATCAGAACTACACAGTACGGCTTTAGCAGGAGTTGTATACAGGCGGTCCTGTAGGGCTAACGCTGGAGTGTCCATGATAATAGTTACCCCAAGGACCTTGAATTGTTTGCAGCTTCTGTAGGGTCGGTCCACTCAGCACTACACAGCAGCGCGAGAAACAGTCCGAGAAATTTCGAGATACATCGCCATTTTTATGATTCTTACATCTCATTAGATGTTGATTTTGCTGGCCCATTTGGATACATCGACACAAAACTGGCCTAACAAATGAACGCGTACTTATGACTAAACTAAAAGGGGCACTATCACTGATTGAAAAGCGTACGAAAGTACCGTGGTGCCATCTAGTGGCAGTGATATTGTTAACCTTTACTGCTTGCCCTAGGTGCACGAAGACGTACCACTACGTTTCACTCAATAATTAAGGGGGCACGTGGCTTGTTTGTTTCGTTAAAAGAAACGGAATGTGCATTTCTTCGCTTGATGCAAGCAGATTGCTCTAGATAGTGCAGACTTTCCAACGGTGACAGTGCCACTTTAAGCCGGGCCCGCTCCAAACGTGTAAATGGTTTTAAAATGCATTAACCTACCTAACTCCAATCGCCAATGCGACTGAAGATACGCAAAGTTTGTTATATCGCGTCAGCAAACGGAGAGGACCATTACAAGTGGACATCGTAAAAGCACGCCATTCGGTACCTTCCTACGACCAAACAGAGCGAACCAAACGCACTACTGTTGGTGACAGTTTGGCTCATTCCTTGCAAATATCCGTGTTGATGCGGCTTGATTAACGTTAACATGGTCAACGATGAATCTGTTTCGTCAAAACTGTTAGCTCGCGCATGCTCAAACCTCCAACCCAGCAAACCACCTACCTGAGATGGTTCGCAATTTGGCATTGCTCTCACCTGGTCACATCTATTAGCCAATCCTGGTCAAATCCATTAGCCAGGTCTGGTCGCGGTGAAGGTATGACGTATCGAATACTCTGCTGAGCTTGTTGAGTTGTATTGTAGTTTAGGAAGGTACTGAGTGGCTGACGCAACATCATTGCGCACGCGTGACGTCAAGTTTGAAGCCAACCTGTCTCTAACAGTGGTGCGTTCTGTTCGCTCTGTTCGGTGCTTTAGGAATGTACTGATTGTCTTAGCCTTTTGAAGCAACGACGTCACCAACTTTCATTTCGGTAACCTCTAAAATTTGTCGTTTTGTTTTAATGGTGTGTATGCTAACGTTCAATAAAGATTATGTGTAAAAATTAATGTAAATCTAAAACACTTGACACATAAAATGTCGCCTAAAGGCACGTGCATGACATTTGTCAATTAATGACTTAATGGGCAAATTCAACCACCACGACAGTTAATCACAAATTCAGATTGACTCACATTTTGTTCACACTGGTCTAGGCTACAATGATTCACAGCAGAACTTAACAATGAGTCACGGCGAGTCACAAAACGAAGACCTGAACAGCAACAATTTTGTCCTGCAATGACGCTGGTTCCAATCGGACTGATACAATTAACGTTCGAATTGGGAAGGGGGGGGGGGCGGGGGCGTAAAGTTAGTAATGACGTGTTACTGGAGGGGAGGAGTTGAGTAATTGATGTCGTGGAGGGAGGGTGGGGGGTGAAAATAGCCAAATTCTTGATGACGTAGTACTTGAACGTTCCCTAAATACGCCATACAACATAAATGTTTCTACATAAATTTCACTATTCACACAGCCACACGCACGCTTTATTACACAAATACCGCAAGCATTCTACTTTGCAGGATTCTGCCCCATGAGCATGAGCAGAGAGAGGTCTTGCTTTTTCAGAACCTGAGTGCTGAATGTCCTTTCGAATTCTTATTTCTTAACTCTCCCACTTGAGAAATGTCTGGAATTCCCATTAAGCCATTAAATCGTGGATGCAGAGGTCTATCTCAGGTGGTCTGATGGAAGGAAACGTACTTTTGCTGTTGGTTATTAACTGAAGAAAACACGCCCCAACCCAAGTCTTGTTTACATGTATGGGTTAGACACGTGCTAAAGCACAACTCCAATAGATGCAAAAGCCATAATATGGTCAACGGCTATTTTGTCACTTTATTAAATAACGCCCCCACCACCCAATTCCCAAACTTCCACCGTAATTCGTCTGGCTAATGCGCGTGGCCACAGTACTTAAGGTTGATAACGGTGCTGATCATTCCTGGAAACGTCGCTGTTTTCGAAAAGTCGTGTCACATCGCTCAGTCTTATTCGCGATCAATAATTTTATTGATTGAAGTATAAAACACTTGTACATACAATCAATGAGTAAAGCCTAAAAAGTGCACAACATAAAAGTGCTCGACGTTTCGAATCAGCTACGACTCATTTTCAAGAACAAATAAAAACACGTAAAAAAAACAATTTGCTAATTACACACAGTCACTTACGCAAAACCAAAAATCGTCCAAGTTCCACCATTCAAACTTGCAAATTTTCGACTATCTCTACTGATACTTTCTTCAGGCAAGAGTCATGAACTTGCACTGAAGACTTGCATGATAGTGCAAGTCTCACGACTCTTGCCTGAAGAAGGCTATCAGTCGAAAATTTGCAAGTTTGAATAGTGGAACTTGGACCATTTTTGGTTTTGCCTAAGTGACTGTCTGTAATATGAACTGCAACCAAAGTAAATTTGCCGAATTGACAGTATTTTCGAAATTTGCTAAGGCATTAAAAAGCAGGAAACAACACAGTCCTGTTCCACCAAGCACAAAATCATGCACTGATTCTTGAAAAAGAGTCGGGGGCTGACTAGAAACGTGGAGGACGTTATGTTGTGCATTTTTTGGGCTTTACAAATTGATTGGATCAACAATTTTAGGCATGTCATCAGGGCCGTCAGAAATACATATATTCTCTTTAAGAAAACCCGAATATTTTCACTTAAAAACAGTCATTTTTCAGTCTTCTGTACAGCCGAACCAAATTCTCTATTAGGCCTATATCTGCTACTTACGAAATTAAAACTGCATTTTTAAAATTAGACCTAAAAATGAAAATTAGGCTTAAAATCATGTTACCATGGCAAGGTCAAGTTGCTACGAGTCGCTGTTGGCTTCATCAACAGCGCCTCTCGTCACTTCCCTACCCACCACTGACTGATCAAAATGCGCTACGTTGCGCCTTACGTTGTAACACTGTAACTGTGTGCCTATAGGCCCACCGTGTTGCAAAAATGAAGAGGCTTACTATACAATCCATATCGCCGTTTTTACGAAATTAGAACTGCTGATTAAAATTAGGCATATAAAAGCTGAGAATTACGCCTAAAATTTAAAACAGGCCTAAAAGCTAACACATTTTTAACCGACAATTGTGATGGCTACTGCTTTTAGGTTAGGATAATAGAGAAAGCTGTTGTAGTGCATGACAGAGGTGGTGCGCCTCAACATTGGAAGTGGAGGTACTGTACAGAAGACCAATGCGACTAGGCAGTCGCTGTAACCGCTTGTTTAATTATCAATTTTTTTTACAGCTAAGCACTTCTTTACAGTGAAAAAAGCGCAGCATGAGGGATCCTCGTGATCTATGCCAATACATGGAAAAACACAGTATACAACTGCGCAAGAAAACTCAAACTACCAAAAGACACGCAAAACAGAATCCAGAAGATCAACCGTGGACGAAAAACTAGCAGAATTGGTAACAAGTTGACAAAAAAGAGCACAAATCCGTGAACCCGAAGCCGGCTCAAGGGGCACGCGAGCAGCGCGGCCGCGTAGGGCCCCCGGTTTAAAGGGGCCCCCACATGGGAGCGGGAGCAACATTTTACTATAGCGAAAAGGCAAATTATTGACTGAAAATCCATTATACTGCGTCAAAGTAAAGAGAAGCACGGGGTGAGAATCTGTGCCAATGCTTTGAAACTTCGAGGATGATTTGGATGGATTGGTCGAAGCATTGCGCCACCCGAAACCGAAGTGGTATTTACGCCTGGCATTTCCGTCGGTAGGTGGCAATCTGATAGGAAATGAGAAACAGGAAACAGTGAAATGGATATTCCTTTGTCCACCCCCCTCTTTTTTTTTTCTCTACCTTCTTTCTTTTTTTTCTCTTACTTTTCTTTCCCCCTTTGGGAAGTACGTTTTTTGTTTCTTTATGTGGTTTTCGTTGGCTGTTATAGCTAGTAGCGATTGGGGCAAGGTGGCCTGATGGTTAACATGACCGTCTCCTGTGCCCGGGTTCGAATCCGGCCTCAGCCACCCCTGGCATTTTCCGGTAGAGAAGACCCCTGTGATGTCTCGTGCTCATGTCGATTGTGGCATGTAAAAGAACCTAGGATTTCCGATAGGATTTACCTAGCAAAATTGAACCGCTCTCCTTCTGGCGCCATGGCTAACGCTGGGTGCGCGTAAAAAAGCTACAGTTAGTAACGATTTTATTTGCTGTTTTTTTCCCGTTTTCGTGGTGTAATTTGTCATTTTTGGAACTATATTTACTGGTTTTTTTTTTTTTTTGTGATTCACATTATTTTTTGTAATAAAAAAAATTGACATGGATATTGGCTTGGACCGTGCGAAAAATAATTGATTGTTTAATGATTCGAATCGAACACGAATGAAAAGATCGGGGGAAAAAAATGCTTTTAATGCCACACCCTCTTTAGTGGGGCCCAGTTATTGGTTCCGCGTAGGGCCCCAAATTGTCTTGAGCCGGCTCTGCATGAACCAACAGTTCAAAAAGAAAATTCCGTGGAGAAATCAAAGGCAATAATCAACAGCAATTTTAATTACGACTGACTGACTACTCTTGTAAAACGCTTCTGGGACTCGCCGTCACCGAACCGGGAACAATAAAATTGCACAATAAAATTGCACAATTTTATTGGTAAGAAAATGGGCAGCGCCGCCACTTCACTGTAACTATAATCAACATATAGTCGCCATTGGTTGCCTCAGAAGAATACCCCTCAGGCGAACAGTGGACTTCGGAATTTTATCCAGCCCGTCTGCAAATGAATGTGTTCCCCGAAGCACCGCGACCTTGGTCCAACACGAGATAGCCCTATCGGAATACCAAATGACTTAAGATGTCCTCCCTGTCCCGATTGGCTATTGTTTGATGGGAACAGCGAAAAGATTAAAGACCACAATTTTTTTTTTTACAAGACTACCATTTAACGAGGACAGAAGGTAGTTTTAACAACCCTTTGTTTACCACTCACCCCCCTTTTACCCTTGGCTCTAAAGAACTGATTATCTTGTTCATCACTCACACCGTTCGGTCCATTTGCTGTACTTTCAACGTGCTATAATATTTTTACAGTCCGGTGATCACGTGTAACTTAAGGATTTATGGTACGTCGTCAACATAAACTGGAGACTGAAAGATTAAAAGGAAGCAAAGGATTGATTAGTTGTTGGTCGCTCCCCAGATTTTTAATGGCTTACAATAAAGAGAAAAAGAAGAAAAAAAAACGCAAATGGGCTCTGGGAAGTGACATGCCAACACGTGTAGAGGCGAATTGTCACCTAGCCAATAGTAACGGACCTTGTTTACGGCGTAGTAAAAAGAAACCCTCAAAGTAAAAGATGCAGTAAAAAGGGAGAAAAAAAATAATGTTGTTGTGGTTTACTGTGGTTTATTCTTGTTTGTGGTTGATTGCGTGGTTGATTATGCTAATTGTTGACTGAGTGTAGTTTTAAGGCCAGGTAGTAGATAACAGGGCAGTGGCTAAAATAAGATCCCACAAAAAAAAAACTACAAAACTATTGATATCTAAAACAAAACCCACAAGGGTGAAAGAACCCGCTAAGGTTAAGCCAATCAAAGTAGTGATATACGTTAAATCGTACCTCATACGTTAAATAAAAAACTTGACCATTGCTACCGATAGTAGCAATGGTCAGGTTTTTTTTTTTTTTATATATAACCTTTGATCTAATACTCGGTGGGATTAGCTTGGCAACTAATGTGCGACAACTTGGTGGCAGCCATTTTGGCTCTGATATCACTACTTTGATTGGTGTGTTCTTCATCTGGAGACGACGGTGCTAACCACCGGGCTGTACTTGCACGCTTTGCTCTGGCTCCCCTCCACAAAGCTCGCACTACATCTGGGAATCTGTTTTTTGACCGAAAACTGGTACTATGCCGATTTACATGGCTTTTAATTGCGATAGAGTGTTAATCTTTCATATAGGCTGACTGTAGCTGTAGTTGTAGGATCCAGCAAAAGGCCGGATAATTTTTAATATGGATCGGTAAAAAATCGGGGGAAAAAACACTACTGGGTTTTATTGAGGGGCTGGCTTTTTTTAAGGTAGGGATTTTTCGGGCAAGCCCTGCTGTTTGGCTTGCTGTCCGCTTTCCTTTAAATACGTAACTGGACTGGTCAACAAAGATATAAATTTGTTTCGCCTCTGGTGTCGCTTACAGAGGAAACGGTTGTGCCCCAAGCACCCCGAGTGGACCCAAGCCAAACGTTGCACGCCTACAGCAACACATTTGCCAAGGCATTCAAAACACCGAAGGGCAATGAATGAGAAACTACACTGTAAAAAATATTTCCGTTTTTTTACGGTGACAGTCAATGGTAACACTGCTAACAGGAAAATGAACGTAATTTAACGGACGTCCCGTTATCTTGAGCAACGGTTAAATTTACGGAGCATTAATTAAGTAAAGATGAGTTGAAGTCAGGCTAAACAGTAATTATCAGGGAAATAATACGTTCAGTCTAATTACGGTACTTATTCCGTAAAATATATTTACAGGCATGTTCCGTAAATATTTACGGACGTTGTACGGTGAAAATACGGAAATTTTTAACAGTGTACGGGTGTTCGATTTCACACAAATAACAAGTAGACCAAGCTGCAAAACTCAAGTCTAGAGTCCACCTTTCCTTTTAGCCACGCTCAGCTGATCAGGCCCAGCAGCCAATCAGGCGTAACTGAGGCTGAAGTTCAATTGCACCTCTCTCACTTTATCCTAGATATAGTTTACTAACAAACTACTACAACACTTGACCCAAATTGCTTTGCAACGTGACACACAAAAGCTTTAACTTGATGCAAAACCAAACAACGCCATTCTGATGGACGAGCAAGGGACGGGAAACCCACTAGTTAGCATCGCTGAAAAACATAAACCTGTGCAAGATTTAAAAAAAAAACTAATTACTGCAACCCGTCCTAACCTAACTTAGTGAATGAGTGAAGAAAGGCAGAATAATAATCGTAGGTGAAGTGAATAATAGGGCGGGCTGAAAAAATTAAATTTTCGAAATTCAAACTGTAACAGTGCGGAAAAGTTTTTTAGCAGCAACACTACCACCCACAAAAAAATTCATCACACTGAGGTCATGTCTTGGGTCGCCACAAGACGTTGAAGTTAACATTTTATGTCAATGGGCAGAACGGCGAAAAATGCAAAAATGATAATTTGATTGGTTTAAAATTAAATTTTATCAATATCTGATTTGATATTCTCAGAAACCATGTAAACAATGCTGTAATTAAAAGGAATTTATTTTTTGGTTCAAAACTATGGGTATAATTTAACATAAAAAAGATAGGCTAAAATAGCCATTTCTGCCTATTTTGACCCATAACCTCATTGGGGCGAGGGATAATCGTCTAACTATCATTAACATTATCAAATTTCTGGAAAAAAAAATAAAAATCTTGAAATTGTGGTTACTTTTTATGGTTTCTGGTATTATCAGACGAGGTAATTTAACTTTAATTTTAAAACAATCAAATCATCATTTGGGGCGTCGGACGAACGTCTAACTGGAAATTCGTCTAATGGGATAATTGTCTAATATCCGCATAAATAAAAAATCTGGAAAATCGTCTAAACGGAATAATGTATAATGGAAAATCATCTAAACGGAATATCGTATAATGGATAATCGTACAATGGATAAACGTCTAACTGCGGTTTCTGATGTTATATGTATAGCCGCAGCAAGCGAGGCAGCGCGAGCGAGGCAGAGACAACGATTTTCCGTTATACGAATTTCCAGTTATACGAATTTCCATTATACGAATATCCTGTTAGACGACTTTCCGTTATACTGTTATACGGTATACATTCTTCCAATTATGCGATTTTCCAGTTAGACGATTATCCCTCGCCCCCATCATTTTTTCTTTTTCGCCGTTCCACTCATTGACAAACAATGTTAAACTTGAAGGCTCTTGTGGCACCTCAACACATGACCTCAGACTGATGAAATTTTTGTGTGTGTGGTAGTGATGCTAAAAGACAACTTTTCTGCACTATGACATTTTGAATTTCGAAAATTTAATTTTTCAGCCCACTCTAGTGAATAATCGCCCTCAAAAAGGCCTTTATTCACTTCAGTTAACCTAACCTAAACCAATCCAGCTACGGTGCCTAATTTTAGCGCACATTCGTTAATAAACCTGTAGGCAGAGGTGAAGGCGAGGCCGTTTGGGGCGTAAAACTACCCAAAATCTACAAAGGTCTGCTCTGAAAAGAATAGTTGAAAACTATTAAAAAGTAGTTAAACAAACGAAAAGTTAGGCTAATTAATTTTTTCATGAAACAGAGTGAAAGATTGAGTAATTTTTGTCGTTTGGTATACCGTTAAACAAATTTAGCACGGGATGGGGTTTTCCCCCTGACCCCTTCCCCATCTCTTCGCAAGGCCCACAAAGTATGTTCGAAGACCTCCCCTATTGTAATACCTGGCTGGCTACGGGCCTGTAATTAGGACTTTTTGACAGGGTGGATTTTTTTGGGTTTTGTCGGATTTTAAGGGTTTTTTTCAGTTTTTTTTCAGGGTTTTTAGGGTAATAGTCGAATTAACATGTTTTTCCACTCGTAAGTTTATGACGGAAAAGAAGAATTCTGGGGTTTATCGGAATTTTGGGGGGTTTTACAGAGCTTTTAACAGGTTTCACACTGGAAAACGTTGTTTTGGCTTAGCAGATCGTCAACTCCAGGTGTCAAAATGTTAAGATACAAGTAGTTCGTCCGGCTGCGACACACAGCTACAACTGTAATCGGAAAAAAAAAGGAAGAACGGTAAAAAATTAGACCACACACTGCTGATTTTTTGATTACCCGTTAAATACTTCTGGGCAGAAGCTTTTTGCACCATTAATGGCTTTCCACTCATAGGTCGGGCCGTACAGCGTAGAATAAAAGAATTTCGTCCCACAAATCAAACCTTAAAGCTAATGATATTTTAACTCTGCTGTGAAGCAGACAAGAACAGTGGGCACACCCCTTGACTTGTCAATCAGGGTTGTATTATTTTCTGAAAAACGTTAAGAGTGCTAGATTAAATTTGGCGATCCTTTGCATCCTTACCCACCGACCTCCGCTGCACAACCACTTAGGGCGCCCGCGCACTGAGCAACCTGGTCGTAGCGGCCAAAAAACACGGCGACGTGTCGCGCGGCTACGTCCGTTTTTCATTAATAATTACGTGGTGAAAAATGAAGCAGGAGCAAGTATGTTCGCCCTGTGGCCGCCTACACGCCGTCCGGGATCCCAGTGGCCGCCTACACGCCGTCCTGGATCCCAGTGGCCGCCTACACGCCGTCCGGGATCCCAGTGGCCGCGGCGACAGGCTGGCCACTGCGGTCAAGTGCTCGTTGTAAGCATTCTTGCTGGCCGCAGCGACCTGGCCGCGCGGCTTGGTTGCTATGTGCGCGAGCGCCCTTAATGCCTTAAAATATAAAATTGTTGGTGGAATATGTCCCCATTTTGCATTCACTTGGAAAAAGAAACTTTGGATGCTAGGGCCACCTGTGTATATATTGCTAGATGAACTGGCTTCCACGCTACTGTTTTTGTAGGCATGGGAGGTCTGGTTTTCTCCTGTCGGTACTTTTGAGTGTCGACTTAAATTCTTTATTTTTTAGGCTACTTTTATTTTTTAATTAAGTGGTTCTCAAGACCGCACGCATGGATCACGCATCAGCTCTTTCTCCGAATACTTCCAGGAACCGATGACCACATAAGCCATTTGCTCCATTCTCATGATCACCTCGAAACGAATCTTAAGAGCCGTTTAGAGGCATGTCCCAGCTAAAAACTTGGATCTAAAGATAGACTTATCAAATACGCACCATTTGCACGCTGAACCTAGCAGTAAAACACAGATATTATACTCCAGAACAAAACGTAAGCTGCTGATGTTTTTAATTGATTAAAAAAGCCTTCGCCCGCATCTGAAAAATCTCGACTGAAAAGAAGAGAAAAAAAAACACCGCCCGTTCGCGACAATTTTTTAATCCCCGCCTGAGAACCACTTAATTAATATTTAGTGGCCTTATTTACAATAGCTTTGAAGTTTGATGTTTCTTTTAAACATGGTTGCCGTTTTTAAAGCATTATGCTGTTGACTGTGGCGTTCGCTCACTGTTTTTTTGCTTGACAACGAGACTTGGCAAGTCGCAAAATGTGTCTTTGACCGTTTGAGTTGTGCGTCTTGCTGGCTACTTCTTCCTGTTCGTTTGGGTGCTTTTTCTTCACAATAAAACTTCGTAAAGTTCACATTTTAATGGAGCATTTCTTAAAGAAAAGAAAAAACCTTTAGGTGCACTCTTCGGTTTTTTTTTTCAGGTAGATTGCTGGAACTGAAAGAAACAAAGTGGTTTTACGAGGGACGAGCACAGGAACCTCTCATTGCACTGCGGTTCGGGCCTCCGCCCTTTTGGGGTTTTAACCTTTTCTGCCTGCATCACTTTCTTAAACCGTTGTTGTCCTTTTTTTGGGCCCTTTAACACTTTAGCAAATGTTGGCCATTTTTTTTTTCAGGAAAAGGACACTTTGCCATGAGGGCAGGGGCCCTGTTCGTGCACGTGGGGCGCGAGATAATCGTCTAACTGGAAAATCCCCTAATTGGAAGAACGTATACCATATAACAATATAACGGGAAGTCGTCTAACAAGAAATTCGTATAATGGAAAATCGTATAATGCCCCCGCGCTCGCTGCGGCTATACATATAACATCAGAAACCGCAGGTAGACGTTTATCCAGTTAGACGTTTATCCATTATACGATTATCCATTATACGATATTCCGTTTAGAGGATTTGCCAGATTTTTTATTTATGCAGATATTAGACAATTATCCCATTAGACAAATTTCCAGTTAGACGTTCGTCCGACGCCCCCTCGCTCGCGCTACCGCGCTCGCTGCGGGTATACATATAACATCAGAAACCGCATTTAGACATTTATCCAGTTAGATGGCATTATACGATTATCCATTATACGATATTCCGTTTAGACGATTTTCCAGATTTTTTATTTGAGCAGAATTTAAACAATTATCCCATTATATGATTTTCCAGTTAAAGGTTCGTCCGACGCCCCCGTGCACGTCCCTGGGTTTAAGTAACGCTATATATCTAGCTTTACCGAATGAAGAGCCGCCAAAAGCCGTAAAATAGAACCTTGAATGAGGGGTTCGGTTCTGGAAAGTACCCTGCCATAAAACTTGCCTCCCCTACGTCATCCGTCGACAGCATACCTTGGCTGTCAAGGATAACTGCAAGGGATACCTGTACAAAATAAAGGGGGAGTACCTTGCCTGTAGCTAGCGGCTCCCCGCCGGCATGCCAATGTTAAAAACATGGCGCAAAGTACAGCAGATAATCTTTTCACAGCAACAACAAAGCCTTGGGGCAATACGCAAGGGCCAACATCTTGTTCGATTTAGCCCAGAGGAGGGAAAAAAATGGCTTCGTCAGCAGCGGCAACCCTCAGATTTATAGAACGATAACAACAAATAAAAGCATAAAAATAAAAATAAAAAATTGCCTTTATGGCTAAACTAGCGTCCGGTGTACAAGAAAGGTCTTGAAACTTCGAGAATGACCTACCTGCGTGATGACTGTTCGAATAATCGGATATTGGGAAATGTATGTTTGATTTTTTTTTTTATTGTTAACTTTCTAGGTGCCATGAGTCAGCGCCAAGGCTTAAATATTATTGGTGAATTGGCTTAATTCTGAATCTGAACCTTATCAAGGATTATGGAAGCGTAAGGGATAAAAACGGGAATCGAATTGCGGAATCTCCGGTCGATGGCAGGGCAAATCCTGGCTGGAGCCTGAAGTCAGGATCCGCCCCAGTAGAGCAGTGGTCAGAGCACTCGGAGTCCTCGATCCTGTCGGGGCAGTTGTCTTTTCTTAGGCTTTCTCAGATTAGGGTATCCTGTATTCACGCATGATCAGAATCAGACTTTATCATAGAATTCTGAATGATGCTTGTTCTAGGGATCTCCTACTGAAATTGTTTTCAATGCAGTAACTATAGGTCCAAGTTACATTATCGTGGCGCTGTTAGGGATCCATATACCAAAAGTTTGTCTGGGTGTCTGGAGAGCGTTTGGGAAGGGTAGCTAGGATGGTTCGTGGGAATTAATGTAGAGGACGTAAACTGGAAATCCTTAGCTAACAGGCGGAAGGACCATAGGCTGATGCTCTTTTACCGCATCTTACATGGACGTGTCATCCTTGATCCTGGTAAATATTACAAGCCACCCGATTGTGTTGGTACGCTTGCCAATTCAATGAAGGTAAAGAGATAGCAGTGAGGAAAAATGTGTCTGCAGAGTCTTTTTTCCCCCTCCCCGCATTCGTTACTTGGAACAAAATACCAAACGAGTTTGTCATCTGCTGGAGTGAAGATGGGTTTTCTGCCAAGGTCGCTACAAACCAAAGATTTTTGAAAGTGTAGCTGTACTACTTAAACCAAATTGTCTTGTGTTCTTTTGTTTGTTGCTGTCGTTTACATTGTATTTTTTTTATTTATTTTGATATTGCTTTTTGCTGTATGGGCGTTGCAATTACGAAATAAATAAATAAATAAATAAAGAAGGCAAGTCTTTATTGCAGACTGTTAGTTTCGGTATTCTTTATTTATTGCTTGCCTTATTTCCAGTGTGGAGGCCAAGGAACAAGTTTATTTCCATCCTTGTATATGTTTAAAGACTTTAGGTTATCTCTGTGAAAGTTTGACAAGCTTCTGGGCTCGGCTGGAGGCAGTAACCAGGATCCACCCCTGTAGCCCAGCGGCAGAGCACCCAGGGTTCGTAGACAGGAAGTTCTCGGTTCGAGACTCAGTCGGGGCAGTTGTATTATCTTGCTTTCTCAGATTAGTATATATTGTATTCTCACAAAGCCAGTCTTTAATGTTGCTTCGTTACCCTATGATTAAAATCTGTTCAAGTGGTTTCGTCAACAGCAGTGTACGTTCTTCCTGGTAAATCTTAGTTACGGGTTGGTATAGTCTTCGCGAATTCGTTTCCTCGTGTTCGGTAAGTGTTTTGCAATATCCGGCCTGCATAAGGATTATCCTCTTGCTAATTTCTTCATTGACGCATAACCAAATAATGACATTTTCTTTGTTAGCTCGATTATGTCCTATATTGATGTCCATCATAAATATCAGAAGGTTTCTTCTTTCTCGTCTCTACGATGTCCGAAACATCCGCTCGTAACAGGGAAGTTCTCGGTCTGTAGAAGAAAAATGTGTGACACCAGACCTAATAATGCTAATTTCATTTATCCCCGAGGTATGGCCGTAGGTATACGCAAATGGCACCCTTGCCTTTCCCCAGTTGTGCTACCCATAAAATGGTAAAGGCAATTGTGCGCAAGTGCCACTTTATGTACGCATCTGCCACTCATTCTGACGGGGTTCCCCTTTCCAATGCCTGGTCAGCTTATTAAAACTGGGG
>JAHWFP010121638.1:130561-146628 GCA_023313725.1 Lithobius niger
ACTAAAAAAGGGCAAAGACCACAAAAAAGGACAAACACCACTAAAAAGGGCAAAGACCACAAAAAAAGGACAACGATCACTAAAAAACAGTACACTGAAAAAGGACAAACACCACTAAAAAAGGGCAAAGACCACAAAAAAAAAGTACAAAGACCACTAAAAAGGGCAAAGACCACACGAAAAGGACAAAGACCACTTAAAAACAGTACACTTAAAAAGGGCAACACCCCTAAAAAGGGCAAAGACCACTAAAAAAGGGGGAAAGACCACTAAAAAAGATCAAAGACCACTAAAAAAAGGCCACTAATAGCACCATTTTCAACGGATATCATAAATAAAGGCAGGCACTATTTTTCCGCCCCACCCCCTCATTTTATATACCGAAAAGTCTTAAGAAAAATGGGGGGGGGGTCTAGGGGGACATGTTCCAAGTGCCCCAAGGTACGGGTACTCTTGGTTAAATAGGCCATGGATAATAAACATTCAAGAGTAAATGTTGCAATAATTCCCGCTAACTAGTTCACCATCATCACAAAATAATGCTTCATTGATTAGCATCGGCACAATTCCCCTTTGGAATCAACAGCTGTTCATAGTCATCAACAGCGTCACAAATTGACTTTTATTGCTCGGGGAAAACGATGAATGTATTGTGTATAATCAAACTAACACCCATCCCTTAAGCGTTTATGTATTGCAAGCCATTTAGTTCTTCCTCTAACCCAGACGGTGATGACGTCAGACAAACGGGAGTTGTTTGAAAAGAGAAGAGACTGGCTGCACGTGGAGCCATTGTCAAAGTTGTCGTTAAAAAAAAAGGCAATTAGCAATTCGTGGTCAATTACAGCAAGAACGTCTCCTAAATGAATATCCAGACATCATGTGATTAGTCTGGTCTTAAGCCTTGTAGTTTTATGGGAAGTATTTTTTTTTTTTTTTTATTATTATTATTTTGAAGGGGTGGTGGGGAGAGGAGATGTAAATGAATGTTTTCATTCTCTGGAAGTAGGTATTGTTATTTTCTTATACGGCCAATTGGGAAGTTCAAAAATTACTGCCGTGTAAACCTGTTAGTGTGACCTGAACCGCCGGTCTAACCGGGACCGAAGATATAACATAGTGGACGCGTATAGTGCGACCCCTGTTAGTTACGTAGTTCGTTAATAGTTAGATAGTTAATTCAAGCCACCCCTGGCATTTTCGGGACGAGAAGGGCCCTGTGATGTCTCGTGCTCATGTCGATTGTGGCATGTAAAAGATCCTAGAAATTCGCGATGGATTCACCTAGCAAAATTGTTCCTCTGTGCGTCTGGCGCTATGCCTAACGCTGGGTGCACGTCAAACAACAACAGTTTGTTAGTTAGATAGTTCGTTAAATAGATATTTAATTAGATAATTAATCGATTAGAGAGTTCGAACCCTTTCCACACTGAATCCCGACAAGTGTTTAGTATTTATGCTCAAACTTATGCCAACATTACGAGTAAAACCATCGCAGAGACAACCCGAAACCAAAACTTTCACACCCCGTTCCATTTTTCCCAGCCCTCTCCCTACCTCTCTTGTTGCCACTTCCTTCCTGTGTATAAATATATTTACAGTGGCGTGGACGGTAGGGGGGGGGGGGGGGCGGCATTGCTCCTGCCCTTTTTGAAGAAAAAACATGCCATATTTTGCTTTTTTGTACTGAAAAAAAAAGCTAACAATTTCTTTCATTCCGACAGGTGGAGTTACAAGTGCGCCAGTTTTCTTTCCTTCCCTCCTAAAGCCCAGATTAAAACGAACGAGCCCTAAATAGGGTTGTGAGCCATTTTAAATGGTCAACAGAAACCTCAAATTTGACACAAGAGTTATTTTGAATTTTTTGTTTTGTTTTTCCATACATGTAGCCAGCACAGCTGTGGCTTTGTCTATGCCATGGAAGTCACCAAATTAAAGCAAAGCAACGTTGAATGTAGACAATCAGCAGATTGTCTTGATTTTTAATAACCGACATAAGCCTGTGTGCAATTCTGAAAGGTGAATCGAACCTCGAATTTTGTCAATACAGCATTCTAGTATTTTTTTTTTATTGTTTTTCATGTATGTTAAGAATTTGTTTCCGATGTGTGACGCTCGATTTGAGGCTTGTGTGAAAGAAAAAAAATTGTAGAAAGTAGGGCTAGGCAAGAGTTTTGGTCACTTGATCAATGGCGTCAGTAGAAACTGAGTGGTTCTCACAAAAACTTGAAACGAACCTCGAAATTAGCAGTGAGAATTACGAGCACAATTTCGACAAATAGTACAAGAATTGGAGTAACAGGAACTGTCGTGTTCTCCTTGATAAATAAATAAAAGAATTTACTGTGAATATTTGAAAAAAAAATTCCATGCATTTACCGTGGTTCGAATACATTTCGCCACCAGGTAGAGGGTTTGTTGAAAGAAGCCCTTGTATAAAATAAGCTGGTCATGATGCTCGTCGCAGCGAGGAGAAGGAAAAAGGAAAGCTAGGAAGCCGAAGAAAGGGGCCAGGAAATGATAAAAAAAAAAAGTGGGTGACAAGCATAACCCCTGCCCTCTCGGATGTCTGTGCACGCTACTGCACCTTTATATCCGGTCCCTACTTTTTTTTCCCCCGTTGATCGACCAGGATTTGCAACAAAAAAAAAAATTAAAAATTAAAATACAATGTCTTATTTTTTTAATACCCTTTTTGCATTTCGAAATAAGCCATCAGCGAAAATCATACACTAGAAACACGAACTTATACACTAACACACTACCAATCTTATGTGAATTTGGCAAACCAAGCAGTGCTACATAAAAATACAAACAACGTTTCGAAAATTATAAATTTTCGTCTTCAGGTTAAGCATTAAAATTAAAGCATGGCAAAAGCCACTAAGTCAACCTATATTAAAAGCATAAAACAGACATTTAAAACGGATAAAAACCACTGTCTCTTTTGAGGGGAGAAATTGGTGGTTTTTATCCGTTTTAAATGTCTGTTTTATGCTTTTAATATAGGTTGAATTAGTGGCTTTTGCCATGCTTTAATTTTAATGCTAACCTGAAGACGAAAATTGATAATTTTCGAAACGTTGTTTGTATTTTTATGTAGCACTGCTTGGTTTGCCTTCACTTAATCTGTTACCGTGCTTTTTACGCCATAACACTACCAAGCTAGCAGTAGGCCTACGGTAAGCCAACTATGTGCAATTACGTTTCATTCAAGTGATATGACCCGAATTCGAAACGGTGAACCAGTCGATCAACAAATTACTACCGTACCGCCTTTGCCTATACGGCCATTGTCACTGGCGTAAAGGTACCTCACTGAACCTGTTAAATATAGTCGTAATAAATGGAGAATAAATGTAAATCAGTATATCGTTTAAGGCGTCAGCCGAAGCAATTAATGCTTGTATGGCTGAACCGGCTCAATTTTGAACATTACCAGATTTTTCTGGATAAAAAGAAATCTGGTAAAGGGAGGTGCCAGCCCGGGGATTCGATCCGGGAAACCTCCGATCATCGTCGGGGCCGAAAGATTGTCCAGAATTAGCCAGAATACATCCCATAGTCGCTGAAGGAGTCGCGGTAGTCCTGGAGGGGACTTTGCCAAGGTCCCCTTTCCAGGGTTCGACCAGATCCACAATCCTCCAGCAACCAGGCTGAGCTCTCTCACAACTCAGCCACGATGACCACAACGAAGATTAGTGTCTATATATATTTCAACTGAAGTCCCGACCCGACTTGTGATCCAGTAGAGAATCGCTCCCGACCGTTCTGTACTTGACCGAGCCCTAGACAAAAAACCTACAAAAAATCGAGGGCCGGGTCCTGCTCGATCGGGGCAGGATCGGGGTCCGGAGTCCGGATTTGCAAGTATAGAAAGAAAAGTGGATCGAAGACAGTTGTTTAGTATAACATTCAAGCGTTGCGAGAAGGTTCTGCCCACAATTCCAAGCACGTTTGTTAACAACAGAGCAATTCTACAACCGCTATCTCTTCCTGGTGAGGGGGCGTCGGACGAGGGGCGTCGGACGAACGTCTAACTGGAAAATCGTCTAATGGGATAATTGTCTAAAATCTGCCTAAATAAAAAATCTGGAAAAGCTTCTAAACGGAATATCATATAATGGATAATTGTATAATGGATAAACGTCTAACTGGATTAACGTCTAACTGCGGTTTCTGATGTTATATGTATAGCCGCAACGAGCGCGGCAGCGCGAGTGAGGCAGGGATGTTAGACGATTTTCCATTATACGAATTTCCAGTTAGACGCTTTTACATTATACGAATTTCCTGTTAGATGATATTCCGTTATACTGTTTTCCGTTATACATTCTTCCAATTATGCGATTTTCCAGTTAGACGATTATCCCTCGCCCCTCGGACGAGAGTCTAACTGGAAAATCGTTTAATGGGTTAATTGTCTAATATCTGCCTAAATTAAAATATGGAAAATAATCGAAGCGGAATATCGTATAATGGATAATCGTATAATGGATAATGTTATATGTATCTGATGTTATGTGTATCTAGCTGCAGCGAGCGCAACGGCGCGAGCGAGGCAAGGACATTAGACGATTTTCCATTATACGAATTTCGTGTTTAAGACTATTATCCGTTATACTGTATACGTTCTTCCAATTATACGATGTTCTAGTTAGAAGATTACCCCTCGGCCCCTGGGGAGCGCTGTTGGCTCTTAAGTTCCGACTACCAGCAGTAGTAATCCGTGAAATGCCTTCCCATTACTACTCTTACTGATACAAACCATCAATTGAAATACAGCGTTTGCAGCTGTATACAGCATTTCAGGTAATTACCTGCGTTTGGCGCAGTCTAGCTACATTCAACTGCAATTTAGCTGCATTAGGTAATTAGCTGCATTTTGTGCAATTTGCTGCCGTAAACGATCTAATTAAGATAAATGGATGTAATTAGGCTTAGAAGAAAGGTGTAGGTGTATATCCTACAACAAGGGTAATTGAAATGATTTATTTAATTAGGAGTTAAGCTACGGCAGTTTATCTACGTAGTAGCGCTGTGGTTTTTGCGTCTATTTACACAAGTAATTAAATCGATTTATTGTACTCAAGAGCTAAGGTACGGCTGATTGTCTTTTCTGCAGCGCTGTGCTTTTTGCATCCATTAACCACAAGTTACGTATTTAAACTGACGCAGTGGCAGTATTGTCTTTACTGGGATCGCTGCCCTTGACGGTGGAAGCCCATTTAACCTTAGCAACAAGTGCTGTTAGGTTGATAACCAGATTCCCACTCAGCTTTCTCAGTTACAGCGACTTAGACTTGACAGCACGTTAGTTGTGTATATTACTTTCGGCCTATGTAATTATGTCTGACTATGTAATTCGAAAGTAATCCAGCTTGATTTTATTTCCGTCCAGTGTTTACAGGCAGCCGAGCCTGCTAAATAATAATCTTGGCTCCGAAAATAAGTCACTGAATTATGTCAGTAATGTGAGTCTCTTAAAGTTCAGTTACCTGCCTCCCAACTGGGATTAAGTAAGCTAAGCCCCCAACGCCCTGCATTGATCACAGCAAAACACTTATGGTACATCTGCCTAACCCTATAGAGTAACTTTTAATATCCAGAAAATAATTAGTTTACATGTCACTACATTGTACTCTGACGCTCGGGCTTGACAACAAAAACTGGCTTGAACTTCTTGCGTTGGTACAACAATATTTATAGCAACAAGCCGCTGAAAGGGCTTATACGAGCGGAATTACGACATACTGTGGGCAGTAGGTGATTAGAGCAAAGGGTGATACGGTAACTCAAGGTTAGATTGGTGCTCATGGGTGTTTATTTAGACATGTATTTAGATAATGATCGCTTGTCTGCCACTAACGTTTCTCTGCCTTAAATACCCTAATGAGATGGGTAACAAAGGAGGAAGGTATGGGGCATGATGTCTTAAATGGGAAAACTGGAGAAAATTTGGCAGGGTAATTTTTAGTTAAAAGCATAGAGGTAGATAAGTTACGTAATAGTTATTGGTTAGAAACGATTGGTTATCAATTTTTAACCCACGGCCGGGATCATTTGGCTGGCGAGACATGCAAATACGTCTCGGGGCTCCGCATGTCGAGCATGTCCAGCCAGCCAAATCATCCCAGCCGTAGGTAAAAAATCGATAACCAATCGGTTATAAACTATAACTGATTTATATCACGGTTGGGACGTCCAGCTAACTCATATTTAATTGAAACGTGTTTGTGTTTTGTGAAAATTGCTTCAAGAAAACGTTGATACCATTTTAGCTTGCGGAGGGGGAAGTGTGTGATAGACGGACGAGTCAAACTTTGTGGAGGGAGGGGGGGGGGGGAGTTAGGCAAGCGTCGGTTGGGTTTGGTTTTTCGCTGGAACCTCGCTCGTGCTTATCGAAGCTTTATCGTGTTTGGAGCGAATAATTCGACATGTGAGACAGCAGGGATACAGTGACATTACTAGGACATTCTGAGAAGGTACGTAATTAATTTTGTGCATTTGTAGTTTGAGAATTGTTTCAAAAATATACGGTAATAGGGTATCGGAATGACTGAAGGTCATTCCATTTCAGTTTGTGGAGGGGCGGAGGGAGTAGGGGGTGGGGAAGTAACACGAGTGAACAAGCTTAGATATGGACCAGACCCGTGAGCGTTTGCTGGGATCGGATTTCATTCATGTTAAGTAATTCATTTTGTACGTTTTTATTGCGTTACGTTTTTTTTGCACGCTGTATTTGGTTGTTGGTGTGTGCGTTCCCGGTCGCGTGATCCGGAAGTGTCAAAAGTGTGGGTTATCAGCAAAAGTGTGGGTTATCGGCAAAAGTATTGGGTAACTTGATAACCCACACTTTTTGCGATGACGCACACTTCCGGTGTTGGTTAACGGTATTTAACCTACGGAAATTTAGCGTGGCGTTGAGTTAGCGTGACGTCACAGCCGTCATATAAATTGTTATATTGGTATATAGATAGTAGTATTGAAAGATTATATTGTGTTCTATTGTTTGTTATATTGGTTAAAAGTGCGAAATTAACTGACATTAGCCGAGATGGTATGGAATGAGGCTTGGGGGCAAAGTTATTGTTCTCTAAGTATGAAAACTTGCGCTTTCATTATCGGTACAACTGGATTAATCATTGCCACGGAGTTACAAGAGTATTGTTATTGCTGCTCAACAGCGAAGCTTGGGTTCGTGCCCCCTAAAGGCAAACAACAACAGTGAAGCTTGGAGGAAAGGCAGATTGAGGTAAAGAACCAACAAGGCCAATTGTGGTATAGTTTCAATGGGCAACCATTTCGGATGACGTCCTTTAGCGTCGAGAATACCGGGAAAGCTAGAACAATGTCTTCAAAATCTCCCAGGCCGTGAGAATCATACACAGATTCAGCATGGGTGACACGGCAAAAGTCTCAAAGTCAATCGGAATATTCTGCAGAATTGTGTGAATACAGGATATCGTCAAAAGCTGCTCTTTAAATCTACGCTCGCTCTCTTCGGCCATATCCTCAGTAGAGCAGAACGTCGTGACCCCATCATGGTGGCAATATGAATCCAAATTGGACGATTGCTGTCGAATTGCTATCACGATTGGTTCAACCCTGGGGCGACCTACTTTCATCCGTCAGGGCCCATTATGGCTCTGCTTCAAAATAGCTTCATTAGCATGCTTTCTAAAGTGAATGAATGCCACATGAATGGTGTAACACAATCGTTCGCCATTAGCGAGAGTCTGGTTCGTAAAATGCACGCGCACGTACAGCGGTCAATGGAAACTCCCATACCTCTTCTCCACTCCAAAAGAATATATAAAAAAAAGCAGTAATTTGATTTACGCTTCTTTGAGAAATCAGGAACGTCATTTTTATTTTATTAGCAGCGATCGTATCGTGCAGTCCCGCACTGACGGAATAAACATTTTGTGGAGCCGCTTACACGCCCGGTGTAGGTCAAATTGCTCACCGCTTTCATGCTGAACGTATCACGTAACTAAAATTAACTCCAAAACAACCTCCACAAAGCAGAACTCATTAAAAAAGGGAGAACTTTGTCTGATGTGGGACAGCATCCTATGTCCAGCAATCAGATCAGGTTTAATAAAACGTGGAGCGTACAAAAGTCAATACAAAGCGTCAATACAAAGCGTCGATTCATATACCCCTTTTGCACAAGGCGTGTGTGGGGGTGTAGTTCAATTTGACACAATCCATTTTCGCAGATTTCTCTTCGCAACGTTTTTGCGAAATAGTCCTTTTTTGCAGAATCAAATTTTGAGGAATGCGTTCTGCGAGCCTGGAGTTGTCAAATTGGGAATTCCAAACTCACAGGACTTAAATTTTAAACAGATATCATTAATAATCTAACAGAAATTCCAAAATATTCCAAAAACTACTGCGGCGATGCATAAGCAGAATTTCACCCAAAACTTTCTAATCCAAACTAAATCTCATGCTGCCGTAAATATTCTCAAAATGCTTACTTTTGGCATAATTTCTGCGAATTTGTCAGTATCCAAGGTTCGCAGAACGCATTCCTCAAAATTTGATTCTGCAAAAAGAGACATTTTTTTCTGCGAAAGTGGTTCTGCAAAATTGTACGACCCCTCTGAAGGAGAAACTGATGGTTCCGCTTCCCGTGTCCAAGCCAGTTGATGCGACATCACAACATTCTTACTATCCAAAGCAACCTTAACAGGCGCCAACTTTCAAGATCTTGGTGCTAAACAAGCAGTTTTTACCGGAAATGGAAATGACTCATGGGGCAGGGTGGGTCAGTGGGTAGAGTGGGTCACAGTTTCTCCGTTGGTTATGACTGAGTCAGTGCCTTCATCCACCGACCCACAGTAGTTGTGCGTATTAAATTTCTGTCACATTCAAATTCTTTAATTCTGCAGCATTTTTTCCGTCTGTACCATCTCAGAAATGTTTTCGATTTTCTTGGTTTATTACGTTATGATTTGTTTGACTGCTACCATGTTTTGCTACCAAGTATTGAAAGTTGTTTTGAAATCGGGTGGTTGCAAATGGGTCTTAGTGGGACATAGTTCGTCTTAATTTCATGAGCCACGGGTAAACCATTGGAGTGGTTCGGGTGGGTCACGGGCCTGGAAAAGTGACCCACTTCCATCCCTCATTTCTACCCGAGTGGGCCTTGTCTTGATGAAACCATCTCCTTCCTCGCTGCAAGGTCATTTCAACGCAATTGCACGCGGAATTGCCGCTAGTCAAGACGAAACGTATAGCACGAGTGACGTTTTTCACACCAATTTGCGAGGTTAATACATACACAGCATATTTTTAACGTACGTTATCAATGAAAACAGTTGCGATCAGTCGTTCCACAAATGGCTGCGAGGGGTAGTGATCCAGAACGAGCAATGGAACACCGTTTCGCCAAATCCTGTTACACCAAATCTAGTTTGACAAAATTTTAGGTACGCGAAGTTTAATACATTATTCCTATGTAATGGTAAGTATTTATAACTCTAAATAAAAGTCCCAGTGTTACATTCGTAGCTATTAGTTCCGTCCAAGTTTTCAGAGGGCGCCATGCGTTCCATCTGGTAATGTTTGCTCATTTTTTTTAGCCCAAATCTAAAGTAAACTAAATTACAACTAAGATAAACTATTATTAAAGACAACTTAGTTTCGTTCAGTTTAGTTTAATTTTAGGCTGAAAATTGAGCAGAAATGGGGCCACATAAAACTCATGGCTCCCTCTATAAACTTAGACGGAACTAATACGAATGAATCTAAGACGTTTCAGAAGGGGTCTCAGTCACAAATTCACCTCCCAACCCTATAAATTCTTGGTAATGGGGATTTAAAAGGCAAACTTTTAACAGAGACAAGCAGTGGCAGAATAAGAGCAATTTATTTATTTGCGTTTTGAAAACTGGCAATGCAGAAGGCAAAACGTATACTTTTAATATTGTTTGGATTGCTTGGTCGTCACTAGGTCAATACTACGGTTTTCTTTTTAAGGATAGTTAGTTATAAACCTGGTGGTTACCCTTTGCCAGACTGTAGTTTCCGTTTCGCAGAATCAAAATATTCTAAAAAAATTTAACATTGCAGAAGTTAAAGATGCATGCCTAATTGGAAGGTATTTGTGACTAGTTGCAGTTTCTGATGTTGTATGTTTAGCCGCAGCGAGCGCAATAGCGTGGCCCGTAATTTAAAAAAAAATTATTCTGCAAAACTGGTTTTTGTCTATAAATGTTTGACCATTACACAGGAATAACGTCTTAAATTTCGTGTACCTAAAATTTCATGAACGGGATTTGTGGTAAGGGGCTTTGGCGAAACGGGTCTTGCCTTTTAGGCAAAAGCTTTTAATCAGCTTTCTTTCTTTCTGGGAAAACGGGACCTGACCATGCTATACACTCGTTGGGCCCTATACGCGTTCTCCATTGTATCACTCCTGACAAAACCGATAGAGCTGGCTGGTGACATTAAGAACCAAGTAAAAAAATATCACTAATAAAAACCGAATTTGTTCGTAATTTTATGCGCCCTACATTTTTCTTAATGTAGTGAGCAATCAGAACGGGTGATGTGGCCTAAATTAACGACACGGACACTTATGAGAACCAAGGGATATACTTTTCGTGTCCTAATATGGAGAAGCCCGAAATAGATCCCAGTGCTGCTGAAGGAGCCAAGTAGCATATCCTCTTGCACTACCTGGCCAGTATGGGTCCTTGTCAGGAATAACTTTTTTGTTGCAGATCTAAAGCTTACTTTAATCAATTCAAATCAAGGAAAACTTCAATCAGCTTATTTCATGCTGGTATACGCTGATCTCAGCCACTACTTATCCACCAAGAACAGAAAAGGTGTAAGATGCGACTGCAGGGATGGGTGCGTTTATAAGCTCTTGCTGCGACCGTTTTATACTTTGGAGGGTTGAAGTTCTCCCAGCCGAAGCCATAGTACCAGAAGGCAAGGACAATTTTTATAGGTAATTCCTATCGGAAATTCCTAGGATCTTTTACATGCCATAATCGACATGAGCATGAGGCATCACAGGGCCCTTCTCGTCTCGATAATGCCAGGGGTGGCTGAGGTCAGGATCGAACCCAGCACCTCTAGCACATGAGATAGCCACACTAACCATCCGGGCCATCTTGACCCATTAAACAAACAAATAAAAAAAAATAATAATAATTTTCATTAAAAACTAACTACGAAAAAAGACAGCGAAATTAAAAAAACAAAAAAAAAAACGTTTCTGCTGTCACCAACTACCAGTTTTCGCTTTAAAAAACCCGCAATATCAGGATTCGCTTGTTTATATCAGCAAACTTGCGGAGCGAGGGATAATCGTCTAACTGGAAAATCGCATAATTGGAAGAACGTATACCGTATAACAGAATAACAGGAAATTCGTATAATGAAAAATCGTCTAACTGGAAATTCGTATAACGGAAAATCGTCTAACTGGAAATTTGTATAACGGAAAATCGTCTAATGCACCCCCCTCACTCGCGCTACTGCGCTCGCTGCGGCTATACATATAACATCAGAAACAGCAGCTAGACGTTTATCCAGTTAAACGTTTATCCATTATACGATTATCCATTATACGATATTCCGTTTAGATGACTCTCCATTAGACGATATTCTGTTTAGACCATTTTCCAGATTTTTTATTTATGCAGATATTAGACAATTATCCCGTTAGACGTTCGTCCGACGCCCCTAGCAAAACCATCTGACGTAAAACCAGTGACGGCGCTAAGGGTGGGACAAGGTGGGCCATGACCTCCAAATATTTCACGGCCCCTCTGCCGCCCCCGGCTCCAATACTACTTACGTCACCATCATAAAATAAAATTATAATAAAACTTTCAAACTTGAAGTCAAATCAATGAACTGAGCTTTTATTTTTATTTATTTATTTATTTTTGTAGAAAATTTTCAATATATGTATAGCCTAATTTATTGTATGTGTTTATGGGGCATACATTCACAAAAATTGTTTTAACTAATTGAAGCTTTTACGTTGCGTTCAGGTTGAATTAAAAGGGAATAAATAACCCTCAGTCGGTTTCCACCCCCCCCCCCCAAAAAAAAAAAACCAATTTACTCCTGACGTCGTTACTGCGTTAAAACACAAATTTTACTAATCGTCACGACGGCGAAGCAGAAGGGTACACTATAATTTTCCGCAGATGAGCGATGATGTAATGGTGTTTTCCCGTCAACACCTGGATAAAGGTCGGGAAGTATCAAACCGTTGCAAACCAAAAAAGTTTACAAGTTTACTCAACACCGCTGAATTGTTCCGTTAGTTTTCCAACAGTTAGTCACTCACAGGAGACACCATAGAGTCACGCTAGGCAAAACGTCATCGTAAGAGATCGTGACGTCGAATTCGGACGTCACAACGCGGAAGTGGAACCGAAACAGCTGTTCTCGAGTTGCGCGATTATACAACGCGAATCTTGGAATGGCACCGGGAAAACAACAAGCTGTACGACGGCTGTTTACTGGTGGGTGAAGTTCAGAGAGAACATATTTAACAACGAACACCTTGCATTAAAGATGGCCGACCGTAGCTTGACCTTGGGCCGAGGGATGATCGTCTAACTGGAAAATCGCATAATTGGAAGAACGTAAAAAGTACTTGATTTTACGTAAAGGAAAGTCGTCTAACACGAAATTCGTATAGTGGAAAATCGTCTCTAACGTCCCTGCCTCGCTCACGCTGCCGCGCTCGCTGCGGCTGTACGTGTAACATTAGAAACCGCAGCCACATTATTGTCCAGTTAACGATTATCCATTATACGGTATTGCGTTCAGATGATTTTCCAGATATCTTATTTAGGCGCGGTGGCTTTTTGTCATAGTAGTAAAACAATACGTTTAAATATGTTTAAAACGCTTTAATATAGCCTTAAAACACCACCGTTTTCTAAAAAGAAATAGGTCCAAAATTATTAACTCTTTTATTAAAGAAGCATTCCTGACCGAAAGAAAATGTGATTATTGGCAGCCGGTTTATGATTTATATATATGTATAGCCGCAGCAAGCGCGGTAGCACGAGCGAGACAGAAAAGCAGGTAAATCTACGCTGTGGAAATGTAGAGCTCGGCAGAAAATTGCAGGTAAAATACTTTTATTGGCTCGCGTATGGACTACGCGCACATCAGCCAAGCCTTGCTTTACAGTGCTCATTTGAGATAGTATAGGGTCGAATGAATGTGTCGTTAATAATGCCTGTGTCGCTAGCTAGTGCCCTCTACCTGTGACTGCCTGTACTAACAATTCTCTCCCTAGGGTGTTCACTTACAATGTAAAACTGTGTTTTAAAATAAACACATCTCAGATGTATAGACGTTTATTAGCTGAAGAAAATGATAAAAACGTTTTACACAAGTCCGGAATGTATAATTCTGGCGCAAATGGAACACGCCCGGAAAATTTGTCTTTGTCTTTAAAATATTTTGTATTAAGCCTTAGTAACTACTAATTTATAACCATGATAACTAATAGCATAGGGCAGTGACACAAAGTAGTATTATTGTGTATAACTCTATGCTGGAGCCTTAATGGGTTAGCTGCAAGGGGCACTGCAGAGAGAAACAGAAGGGCGTCATACTGAAGCCGATGCCGTGAAGAGTGATTTCTTAGACCTAAAACGCGTGATTTTTGTTGTTGGAGAAAACAACGTTATTTTAAGCCTAAGATATCCGCTCTTTCGTTGTTTTTCCCTCCATTTTTATTTAGTGCACCTTGTAGTTATGCCCTCCAAAACCCATACTGGTGCCAATATGGCGGCAAATGTCATTGCTCTATAGAGCGGTGATTAACGTCATATTATTATATATAACTCTATGCTGGAATCAGTAATTGGGCTAGCTGCAAGGGGCACTGGAGAGGGAAATGAGGGGCTTTTTACTGAAGTCAATGCTGTTAGAGCGGTTTTCTTGGGCCTAAAACGCGGTATTTTTCCGATTTGTTGGCAGTTGCTGGCATTTTTAGCAAGTGGAATCTTTTCTTTTCCGTTTACATCCTCGCAGCATAAGGAATTGGAGAAAACAACGGTTTTTTTTAGTCCTAAGAAATCCGCTCTCAAAGCACTGGTTTGACTATAGAATTGTCGTTGTTTTTACCTCCATTTTAATCTAATGCACCTTGTAGCTATCTCTCCATTTGCTAGCTTCGTAGTCTGAAAAAAAGGTGGCATTTGGTGGTGGTATTTTGTCGTGGTGGCATTCTCTTGGTGGCGGTTTGGTGCTTTAAAATGGATTCGTTGGCACAGTCATGTCAATTGAATGCGTGGAATTTAAATCTGAAGATAGGCCTCGTAAAAAAAAAGACATTGGAAATGTATGTTGAAAACGTTAGAAATTCCACTTCTCGTCGGCATTGTGTTAGGTGCGGCTCGAATGCATTACCGATTGCTCCATATTCGCGTTCCGAGCATTCCAACGTCGACTGTTTAAAAAAAAATTGTTCTTATGATCACAGGTGGTTGACTAAAATAGAACCACTTTATCCGTAATCAGATTAATACAAAGTAGCAAAACGCATCTGTTGCGATGATTTAGTGTAAAGATAATATACCAGTATTGGCCCATTTTATTAGCCGCAATTAGTGATAATACTTAAAAGTTGAGATAATGCCGTTTGCCGCTTAGTCTTGTGTCTCTAATCATCTGTTCTACATTAGTTCCTCGTATTCGTACTGATTATAATGTTTTTTTTTTAGCTTTCGCGTGTATAAAAGCGCTCTGATAAAAGCTTTTTATTTTTGGAAAAATTTTTTTAGTCTTTTGAAATGAAATGAAATGAAATCTTTATTGTGGAAACACAAAGGGCCAGAGAAGGAAGTTGTCCAGTAATTAACCACTAACACCCTGCTCAAATTAACTGTAAACATAAAACAACAAATTGTGTACATTCAAATTAATAACACGGCAGGCTAAGACTTAGTTTAGCCTAAACAAATTTAACATACTTATAGAGATCAACTCCTCTCTGCTTTATCTTAAAGGATGCCAGTTACGGTGCCTGGCTAACATCAGCCGGAAGATCGTTCCATGGTCTTACCACACGGTGTGAGAAGAATTTCCTACAATCCCTTAGAAAGACCAGCTTGAAATTATGGCCATGCGTACAATTCCCCGTCCTTAAAGTAAAGAGGCTGTCCGGGACGCTGATAAAACCACGCAATATCGAAAATGTCAAATTTAAGTCAGATTTTTTTGGGGCCTAAAGAGCCTCCTGTATAAACATATCTTGCAAACACATATTATTTCTTGGGCAATTTCAACCAATATAACGGCATCTATGGCCTAGTCATGCTACAACACGAGTTTGTTTATGCCAATTACTTATTTTAGCGCCGTGTTGAGGAAACATAAGTAGTTTTAGGGTGCCAGACAATTCGGTCCCGGACAATTTGGTCCCAATCAAAAAAGGCCACCTACCACAATTTGTTACCAAGTTATGTTAAAATATTTGCAAAAATAAATCTATGTATATATAAGCTTAGATTGGGATGAGATGCACATAGCAAACCCATCATTAAAACCACGAAAAATTAACCAAGTGGTTCTCAGGAGCGCACGCATGGGTTTTTTCTAAGCGCATGAAACGTTTTTTATGGCAGTGTCATAAAAAAAAAGTACCAATCACGCATTAGCCCTTTCACCAAGCATTACCTGGAGCCGATGGCCACATCAGCTCTTTCCTCCATTCACATGATCGCCTAGAAACGAATCTAAGGATCTTGCAGGGCCATGTCACAATTAAAAACTTGGATCTAATGAATGACTTTTATCACATGCGTAACTTTTACATGACGATCCTGGTATTAAACATAAATATTGCATTCGACAGCAAAATGTAATCTACTGATTTAGTTTTGTTTGGTAAGAAAAAGCCATCGCCTGCATCTGAAAAATTACGAATAAATCGTAAAAAAAAAGAAAAAAACACCTCCCGTTTGCATCAATTTTTTTTAGTATTGTTCCTGAGAACCACTTAATTAATTTTTAGTGGCCTAAACAATGAGGAAACTGCCAAGACCACACAATGGGGGAAATGG